>JAOXYD010027528.1:0-14298 GCA_028565735.1 Pinacopodium congolense | reverse complement strand
TGAAACTAAAAACAACCTAAAAACTACTTTAATCTGAAAACTAACTAAGACTAAGGTGTTTGCAGCTGAAACTGGATCCTTAAAATGTCTGAAGAAGCCCTCTTTATAAAGGAGTGAAGCAGTTGCTAGTGAAGGAAGAAGACAAGCCGCAAATGTTGAAGAATCTGCTGAAAAACGCTTCTTGCCGCCCTATTACACTCTCCACCGTTCTACAACAGCGCCGTTATATAATGAACATCCTGCCGTTAGTTATGCAAATTCTGCGTCCTTCAATGGTGGTCTATAGTAGTTCAACGGTGGTCTACAGTACTTCTGCATAGGGGGTCGTTATAGGTTGACTTTTGAGATGACTTTTTACATAACTTTTATATTTTGACTCCAATCTTCATGTTTAAGCTCCCTAATGCAAAGTAAACATAATAAAACATAAATATAACGTTTAAGAACTAAAATATGGTTAAATTAACATCAAATAACATCCAAAAATACTACAAATTTAACTCCTAACACTAATATAACTTATTAGTCGACCAATTTATCAATTAGTGACACATAAAAAATTCATTGTTTAAAATTTTCAACCTTGCCAAGACATTGGTTGATTAGTACCTAGCATTGCTTGACAAATATACCCTAAAACCTAATATTGGTTAACCACTAAGTTACATTGGTAAATCAATGCATTTAAAACCATTTTTCAAAATATTTTCTAAGTTTGTCAAACATTACAACCTGTTCCTCTGATAAACACTTGACTCAAACACATTTGAAAATTTCCCTAAAGGTATTTTAATTACTAATACACTTCTCTTTGAAATCAAACCTCAATTGAAGTTGACCCTTAAAAATATTGATGCATTATGAATATAATATGTAATGTATTGAAACCTTAAAATATTAAAATGACTAAGAAGACTCACATTAAAAGATTGCATTGATTGTTATATTAACCTTTAGCTTCCTTCGTACTGATCTCATCATTCATTTGTCAAACATTTTCAAATGATTTTCCTTTGGCTCTAACATATGTCCTTTTCCATCTTTTATATTCTTTTCTTTCTAAGGAATCATAATAAATAAACCATTAATAATTATTATATTTTGCTATCGTCGAAAATTTGATTAAAACCTCCTCTGGTTTAACACTGTTGTTAACAAAATTCATCTCTAAAGCTAAGAAAAGAAATCCACCATAATTTCTACAACTTCAATCCTTATATTTTCTCATCCATATAGTCAATCATAAAATTAATATTTGCTCATGCATATAATCATTCGTTAAGTTATTATTTACTCATGTATAAAATCAATCATGTAAGGAATATATAACTACTTTTACACATAGTAAACCTATAAAACTTAAATAAAAGACATCGAAACAAGTCACTTCTCTGACACTTATAAATATCTTAAATCATCTTACATTTATATAAACGAAAAAAAAACTTAGTCTAAAGCTTCAAAATAAAATTTGGGAACTTTTTAAAGAACCATAACTTATTAATACTTTATCACATAATAATTGAAGTTAAAATTTCCTATTAATTTATCAAATATATAATGAAACAAATTCACTATTGAAATTATGAATAATTCAATACATATCTCTTTTAAGAACTAATCACATTACACCCTTAATCAATTCAACAAAAAATTAGATTTTTATCATAACATATATCACTATTATATATAATTTGAATACTATAATCTAAAATTTTTTTAATTAACTAATTCTTCAAGCATCTTAAGCCTTTCTTTTGTTTCCAAAATTAAAAATTTAAGATAAATAATATGATAAATAAATATTAATGCAACATTGGGAAACCATCAGACATTACCATTAACCTTATAATCATATATGCCTATGAAAACCAAAAATATATAATATAAACATCATATATTGTCAACAAATCATATGTCACAACATTATAAATAGAACAATGATAAATATGGATCGGGCTCCCACATAACAAAGCCTAGAAAATGGCCTAATACATCAAGTATCTCTCAACATTACATGACATGGAGACAAGTGACATCATGTTATATATCTATAAGTAACTATAAAAGCAATCACTATTCTAAAAACTATGACCATTATTTTCATTCCCACTCTTTCCTAATAGATATTACATTTCCACTCTCTGTTCTTACTAACTTGAACATTGGACTGAACATCAAAAAAAGAAAAATAAAAGATGCAAGGTTGTCAAGAGAAAGTCTACAAACCAGACATATGACATTTTAACCTATAACAACAAGCCTAGTCTCAAACATTTTAGTCTAAAACTTGGCCTAAAGAATTTTAACCCACTAAAATTACACTATATCATTTGTTTCTAACTGAGGTTTCATCATTAATTGATCTCAACTCCTTTACCTGCATAACTATCTTTAAGTTTCAATTATATAAGCCTTATAACAATGCTTGAAAGCATACAAAAAGAAATTATTTTTCCTTATCTCCACTTTACAATCTAGAATTACACCTAAAAAATTTTATTAGGTTAGTTATGAACCACTTTAGAGTGTAAAATAGCATAAACCAATACTATCAAAGTGTAAAATTTACCATTAGATCAGCCTAAGGTAAGAAACCTTATCTACAAATCTATATTCATTATCCCCACTGGATAACTTTACAAATGTTATTACATAACCTTATTAGAATGCATTACTAAGCCTAGCATAAATGAAATTCAATTTCATAGGGATTAGTGTGGATTGCATTAAGGCTACAAAACTTTATCCCACAAGATACTATGATGGGGAGACATAATAGAATTTGTTAAGACTCCTGATAAATATTATAAAGATTTTCATGCTCATCACTAAAATATGACATTTCACCTATTTCATTCCTAATACCATTCATAGGATGAGGCATGGAGATCCTTTGCTCATTTCCACTAGTTATAAAAAAATTTGTGAGCAAAGTGTCAGTCCTCATTTCTACTTTTTATTAAATATTTACAAGTCTAAAAGCCTTTAAAAAGTAATGTGCCAAATTATTTTATATTCAAACCTTAGAAGTCTTAATTTTAAGGAAAACATGACATACATCCAACTTAAACTTTTTGTCTATATAGTAAGCCTCTTATAGTTATGAGACCTTATACAAGCTTTTTTTTTTTTTCCTTTTTCAAATGCTTGATCCAAGTGTTAAAATATTTTATTAAAGACTATAAACCTAAGATCTTATTGGACTACTATTTATCCCTATCCTTTTACTTAATGATTTCAGCAAATTCCTTAGAATCCTTTTAGTCCTACTTTAGGGATAAATATTCACACCAATTATAGGCCACCATTTCACTTATTTTTAGGAAAAGAAAAAGGAATGAAATAAGCATTTGGGTTTTAGAACTGAGCATAACTCCCACTAATACCTACATTCCCATAATGTTGGACTTGAGTATGGAATCTCCTTCCTTAATAGACCATCTAGGATAATATACTTTATCAATTAGATGAGTTTTATCCTTATCATGTCGAAGGGTTGTGACTATAAATTACATAACCTTATAGTATCAAACTCAATCTAAATCACCCTTATTAAACTCCTAAATGGCTCATCTTGCTTGCATCAATCATATGTATGTCACTATAGGTTGTGGATCTAATAAATCTATTATTCTTTCCCACCTATATATTTCCTTTTAGTTGGTTTAGACTTATCATTATTCCACTCATGATTCTTACCATGCTTGCTTTACCATAAAGCAAGATATTTTTTTATCGAGAAGTTACACAATCTAGGTCTATGTTTGTAATAAAAGAAAGTGCAATTAATGGACAAACTTAGTATATCTAAAATATTTAAATAATCAATGAAACCTATTAGTATGTTCAAAAACAATTCCATCCTCCAACAAGTGTCCTTGACAGAGAGACTTACATCACTCAACTAAGACATATTTTTAAGCGGAATTGTTTTAAGGTTAAGTTTATCTCCATGCAAGCTTGAAATCAACCTCCACCTCAAAAACATCCTTAAAAGTCTCAAATGATTCATGAATCTGAATAAATCTATGTTTTTCTCAATGTTTTCTAAATGACAAACTATTTAATAGAACAATATCAAATGAAAGAAAGACAATGTAGTCGACCTAAGGCTAGATTTGTTCCTTTCAATAACTCATGAAAAAATCATTACGTGGCAACCTTGGACCACACCTAAAGCTATCATGATAAATGCTTATCTTACTAGGTCTACAATAACATGGTCTATCATAAGTTTGTAGTCTATTAATCCTTATAATCATAAATATGTTATAATTTAATATCATATCTTTATTGTTCACCTGCTAACTCAAATTGTATTATTCACCCTAGAATTCTTCCATGAGGTAAGAGATGGACCCAAAAGCCATTGATCATTCATCACTAGAGTCAAGCTCCATATTGTCTGCAACTATTACATCTTACTAACTCTGACTTAATACTAGATTTACTCCTAGAATTTATCCTAAAACTCCCCTCGCTCAATGAAATAGTATATGGCGACATTAAAAAATGAGATTAAGGGATCCTTACCACAGGAAGATGAGATGCCTTTACTAAATGACAACTTTTTAAACTAGATTCTCAAACTTTAAAAGTATTTATTAAAGCAAAGGGTCAAGTATGCACAAGAACACAAAATATTAGAGTTATTGTTAGAAGATAAACACATAATAAATGTTCATTAGCAATATAAGGTAAGTTGCTCTAATAACTTTATAATAAAGAGAGAAAATAATTCATTGATATCTTTATTTCATAAGTGAAATATATATATATATATATATATAAGTATTCTAAAGTCCTAAGATATTGTATTTTTATGATGAGAGATATATATTATCTATACTCTACAACACTCCCTCTCAAGCTAAGCATTAGTGTTAATCATTCTCAGCTCGTTACAAATATAACTAAAAAATATATGGCTATGACACAAGACGATGATGCAAGGCAACAAATGATGTCGATGTAAAGAGATAAAAAAATATGTCATTGATGTGAGTTGGTGACCAGACATAATTGGCTAGATAACCAAGAGGTGGTTCAATGGCTAGGCATAGGAATAGGTGGTTATAATGCCAAAAAGATGATACTTTAGGTGATGTGTAAGACTTACATATATGTATTCTAGTTGCTAGACTTTAAAAAAAGGCTAGTGTAGCTCCCTAAGCTAGCATGAAAAAGATTCACTCTCTTAAAGGTGACCCAAAAATAAATTATATTGGTACATCTCACTATATGCAAACCCAAAAAAAAACATTTCAAAGTTCCTTGCCAAGGAAATTAGGCTACTGACTTTATATAACTCCCAAAAAGAAAAATTCAAAGTTTCTCTCGATGGCAACTAAGCTACTCCCTTTGGGCAAAGCCAAAAAATATTTTCAAATTACTCTCTAGGGAATAATGGCTCTAATACCATATGATCAGGAGAAAAAATATCTCCTTGATATTTTTATTTCCTAGTTAAAGGTACACACACACACACACACACACACACACACACACACACACACACACACACACACACATATATATATACATATTTTAAACTCTTGGGATACTATATTTTTCCAACGTAGTATATATGTGTTATCTATACTATAAAAAAAACTTAAAACTTCATTTTCCACTAAAGGGCTTACAATCCATTAGTTGATTCCTTTGTTTATACATAAGCAAAAGGTTGTGCTACATGTGGACTAGTTGTCCACCCTAAGGCATTTACTTTAAATACTTCATAATATACCTAATATGGAAAACTAATCTTATAATCCATATAAATATCCCGAAACTCATAAATATCCATTAATCAAAAGGACTTGACAATTAAATAACATTGTTTAAAATTTGTCTCAATAATCTAAGTATGCCATTTTGCATTATGAAATACAGTCGAAGTCTCATCTTCATGACAAACCCATAAACGCCCAATGAAGAAATAATAGACCAAAAGGTACATTAACAAACCAACAAAAGAAAAAGACCATAGATCAGTAGAGTCATTAGATGACATTTTCATCCTCTAATGACAAACAATTTACCTTAACAACATACACAGTTTAAGCCCAACCAAAACTCACACATGCTTAGAAACATAAGCTTAAAATTCACATTGTGATGTAAGAGCTTCAACCTTAAAACAAGCCTTTGATTGAAGCTTGATAGGATAATGATATATATCCAAAGCCTAATAAATGGCTCGATAAGCCAAGTGTCCTTCAATATTGCATGAAATAGAAAAAAGATATACTATTCTATGCACTTACAAGTTATGATAAAAGTAATCACTGTTCTTAAGAATGGTGTCATTATTTTCATAATCACAACCTCTCATTAAATAATGTATCTTTTCTCTCTAATTTTACTAACATGATCATTAATGCCAAATTCTAAAAACTACCATGATACTTGACCTTGTAAGTTTATTGAGAGGAAGCCCTCAATCCAGATAGACTACTTGGATCTAGGTCTACGCTTAAAGAATTCAAACCCACTAAAATTATACTTGATCAAAGTACATGTAGCATTTTTAAATAAATAATAAATGAGTACATAATGTAACCAATAATAATATATTTTCACACATTAGATCAAGTTTCCATTATAAAGGTCTCAAATTTATGCCTTTCAAATTATAGGTTAAAGGTCGAGCCTTAGATATAAGTTTAAAATTATATAAAAAATGACATTTCAATATCGAGTATAAAATGTAAGAATAATCACAAATTATAAAGGGATCTAAAAAATATAAATTATAATAATCATATCAAATTCATATTCCAATCCTATCTTAAATCATGATATAGGCTATAAAACTTAACATTAGTATCACCATATTGATCAACTAAATACATCCACTTAATTTAATTCACAACATTATAAACATTTACTTAATAAATGACCAGCAACGTTGAATTAAATCTCAACTCTATTCATGTCATTAACATCTACTTACCATATCCAATTCCTTTAATAATATATTAAAGAATTTCTTTAACAATGTAATAAACATTAAATTATTAAATTTTTAACAACTCAATCAAGGTCATGTTCCAAGTCTTAAAAAATAATTTGATGGTCAACTCATTCACTTAAGATATTATAAGGACCATATAATATAACATTGTCTTACTTAAATACTTCAACAACAGATGTTCACACTCTTAACTTGACCAATTTGATATTTGGAAGAATTTGTAACACATGATGACATAAAATTCAAGCCTCTAGGAATATCTATCACATGGTAATAATCAAACACTAAACTAATTATAATTACATTTTTCATCAAATGTATCAAAAATTTCAAACACTTAATTAAAATGGCAACACTCACACAACATCAACCATATATTAAATTGTAATGAAACTTTAAAATCTAGATAAGAATTATTTTAGTTAAATAAAACCTAATGCCAAGCATAATAAACTTATAACATAACTTAATGATTCTAGGATAAATTAATTAAAAAGTTAAGCCAACCCATAATTTCTAACTCCAATAATAATAAAAAAATCCATTTCCTTATAAATAAAAACATAAACCAAAATTAATAAAAAGAAAATTTGATGGTACAAGTCACATACCTCATTCTTCCATTTTCCTTGTTATTGACCAAGATTTCTAGAGTTCAACTCTAATATAAGCATAAACACTAGGTTTCCTTATTAATCTACCTCTTAAAACTGAATTTCACTTTGTAACTAGAAGGAGAATGGGTTTTGTCATCAAAATAAGAAAGATACAACTTTTTTGCTTAAATTAGATTTACTCTTTCAATCACCCCATCAAAAATTACTCCATTAGGTCTACTAAATGATTTTTACAATTTTTTATTTGAATTACATATTAGTTTCTTTTTAAAATGGTATTCCTATGTATTATATTTTAATTGTGTCATGAATCACATTAACATAATACTTTTAAATAATGTTATAGTCAAAATATTGATTAATATTTAGTTTTAAAATATTGATTTATTATGTTTTAATTACATATTTACTGTATATATGACTTCTAACATCAATATCTATATGCTTAATTTTATAATGCTACATACAGTTCTTATTGAGATAAATAGCATTAATGCTATCATATCTAATTTGAACTTAGATATCTATTGAACCAAAGAAAGTTCTACTAAGGCTTTAATGATTACAAAACATTACTATCAATATATTTATTAAGTTTGATGTGTTGAAAATATAGGCTCAAAGATAAAGTGCAGGTTTAAAGATAAAAGGTGTTTAGAAAATATATTGGAGCCGTGGAGTATAAAATGGAGCTTATGAAAATAAAAAGAAAAGTTCAAGTTGAAACCAAGTTAGAATAGGCCATATTGTTATTTTTGGTATAAAATTATCTTGATCTTTTCATTTTGTTTGAAAGGCTCAAATCATGCATGTTGCATTCATACTTAGTGATTTTGCATATAGATTTAATAATCAAAATAAATTGTATAGGGAATAGTTTTAAATGATCCTCTAGATACATAAAAAAAATTCTCTAGGAAAGTTTTTTATGAGTGTATGTGCTAAAGAATGTTTTGAAAAAGTTTGGATTGGTTTTAAGGTATTTTGTATATGTTAAAACATGATAAAGTGTGTTAAAGACCAGTATAGTATAAGACTAGTTGACTAGTGTGCATGTTTTATGCTTACTGATCGACTAGTAACTAGTGACAAGTAGACCAATATGCGTGTTTTGCACTGAATGATCAAACAGTGGGAATTAGTCGACCAGTGCAAGTGACTGATCTAGCAATGGTTCATCGAAACAAAAAGAAAAAATTATTTTTAATGATAAAATGAACCAATGGTTCAATGAAAGGAATAGTAACAACTATTTTTCAACAGTAAAATGAATTATTTGTTTTTAATGACACTTAAAATTCCTAAATAGATAGTAAGGTAATTTTTCAATTATAAATAGGTGTGTTAACTATGTGTTAAGTATTAAGGTTGTGAGAATCATAAAGTAAGTTAGTTATGAAGCATTTTTAGTATTGTTTTAAGCGTTTTGGTTTATTTTCATGTGGTTTTTTAAGGCTTTTTGTGCATATAATATTTAGTGTGGTGTTAAGCCCCTTAAACATTTAAGTTGATCAAGATGAGAGCTTTTAAAGTGTACTTTGGATAGAACGGATGTAAGATAAAAATATTTTAAGGGTACACTTACTATTAAGAAAAAGTGAGAAGTTATAAGGATTACCTTGTAACCCGTAAAATAAAGGAAGTAATTGTAACATTATGATTAATAGTGAAATTGTTGAGAAGTGGATGTCGGTTTTGGAATTGACACTTTAACCATTTTAGATCCATTTGTGCCTCTCTTTCTCTATCTCTTTTATTTGTGAGTTTATTTATTTTCAATTATATTATTATATTGTTTGAGCTTTCACATTTTAATTTATATTATTATATATTATTTATTGAATTGTTTATAACTTCCAAATTTAATTTAAGATGAAATTTTTAGTTAGGTGAAAAATATTTAGAAAAATTTAGAAAAATTAAGAGTAAACTAATTATCCCTCCCCCCCCTTAGATTTTATATAGGGACTAATAATTGGTATCAGAGTGAGGAGTCACATAGGTATATATCTAATAAAATAATGAGTTTAAGGTTATCATGGCACAAACAGATAGACTCCCTTTAATCAATAGAGAAAATTATACAAGTTAAAAAATTAGGATGAACTATTATCTTTTACACACAAGTGTTTAACATTAGGAAGTCGTAGAAAATTAACCACATGTCCCTCCTAAAATTATAGGTAGGCATAAAGTAGTTAAATCAAAGGAATAATGGGACATCCATGACAATAAATAAGTGTCTTTACATAGCAAATTTGTGCAATCTTGTTTTATGCATTTAAGTATAAGTGAATTCAATTGACTATGCATGTGTAAAACGGCATAAAAGATATGGCACACTCTTGAGATCATATATAATGGAAGTAGTCAAATGAAAAAAAAAAGTAAAGTAAGCATGCTTATAAGCAAATTTGAATTGTTTCACATGAAGTAAAATTGATCAATTTCAAATATTTATGCTAGGTTTATCAATGTCTTAAATTCTCTTTAAAGTCTTAGTAAGAATATACTAATGTAAAGTTAGTGAGAAAGGTTTTTTGATCTCTCATAAAATCATGGGATGCAAAAGTGACAGCCATAAATGAAGTCAAGGACCTAACCATATTACCATAAGATAAGAATGGATGTGTTACATGAAGAGTAGGTAGCTCTAACAAGAAGAGGCGTCTTGTTCCAAACCATCAGAGAAGATGATACATGTTTCACGGCAAATGAAGAGGTACCTTCTTACTCCACCTCCTATAATGAACATGATAATGATGCTAATTTTACTTATGATGAACTGGTTAAATAATTAGAAGTTTTAAGTAAGAAAAACAAAAGGTTTTCTACTAAGCATAAGGAAATATTAAAATTGTTAGAAGCAAATTAAACAATAAAAATTTAAAATAAATTAATTGCATAGCATGTTAAAATCTGATAATGATGTTGATGTACAAAATTGATATATGAGAATGCATTTTAGAAAAAGGAAGTAGAAAACCTTAAGTTTTCATTATCTAAAATAACTAAAGATAATGAAAAGTTAGAATCCATGCTAGGTGTAAAAAGGACCTTAAGCAATAGATGTGATCTAGGCTATACTAATGAAAACACACCATCTAGTAGTAAGATAACTTTTATTGAAGGTAAAATTTTAGATGAACATATACATAAACCATTTGAATAAGATGGACTTACATCTAAGACACAATCTTAGAAAAGATTTCGCACTTACATGTTTGGTCCTAAGACTAGACCAAGAAGAGCATCCTATCAAGATAGATACAACACCTATGCTATGACTCATTCCCATCCACCTAGTCCTTACAATCACATAAGGAGCTATAATGACTTAAGACTTAGGTACCAATCAAGATAAATTGTTTAACCAAGTAAGGGAAGAAAAGAAATGACAAATTGATGATATAGAAAAGGACTCACAAATTTATTATGTCTTCCATATGAGAAAATGTGTGATTTTAGTTTAAAGATAACCAAAATGATTTGATTTGTATGTGTTTTGATTGTTATATTTTCTTAATATCTCATAATTTTGTCATTATCAAAAAGGAAGAGGAGTTGTTGAATCAAGGGATATTCTAGCTAGATTTTGATGATGGCAAAACCTTTTTACTAATATATTTATTGTGTTTGATATGATGAAAAGATAGGTTTAAAGATAAAGAACATGTTTAAAGATAAAAGGTATTTATAAAATTTCACCTAGTTTTTGACAATGACAAAACAATGCTACTAATATTTTTTTATTGTATTTGATATTTTAAAAAGATAAGTTTGAAGAAAAAGTGTAGGTTTAAAGATAAAAGGCATTTAGAAAATGCATTTTGGTGCCTTGAAATATAAAATGAAGCTTAAAAAGATTAAAGACAAAGGGATCAAGTTGAATATCAAGTTAGATTATGTTATATTGTAATTTTTGTTGCAAACTTATCTTGGTCTTCTTATTGTATTTAAATTACTCAAATCATGCATGATACTTTTATGATTAGTGGTTTTGTATATAAATTATATAATCAAGATAAATTGTCTGGGGAACAGTTTTAAATAATCTTTTTGATACACAAAAATATTTTTGGAGATTTTTTTTATTATGTATGTTACAGAAGGTTTTGAAAAGTTAGAATTAGTTTTAAGGTATTTTATATATGTTAAAAAGAGATAAAGTGTGTTAAAAATTAGTTTAGTATAGGACTAGTCGACTGTTACATGCTGATAGGTTGACAAAAAGGATAAAAACTTATAATTTACAATGGTAAAATTAATTTATTAGTTTTTAATGATATCTAATGGTTGTAAACGATTAATAAGTCAGATCAAATGTATTTTATGCATCAAAGGTTTTGGAAAATACAAAGTAATTAAGTTATGAAGCATTTTGAGTGCTGTTTTGAATATTTTGGTTGATGTTGGTGTGGTTTGTGAAGGTGTTTTGTAAATACATTATTTAGTGTGGTGATGAATACCTTAAACATTTGGGTTGGTCAAGTTGAGACCTTTTTAAGGGTAATTTTTATATAGTAAGTTTGTAAGATAAAAACATTCTAAAGATTATATTTGTGCCTGCGGAAAAAAAGAGTTATTACAAAGGTTACTCTAAAATCTATGCAAAAGGGAAGCGATTATAATGTTATGGCTGATATTGAAATTCTAAACAAAGAATTGAGGAGTAGACATATGTATGAGATTTGATACAAAACCATTATAAATTGGTTTGCACCTCTCTTTTCTTATCTCTTTTATTTTTAAGTTTATATAATATCAATTATATTATTATATTATTTTAACTTTCATATTTCAATTGATATTATTATCTATTATTTATTGAATTATTTTTCATATCCACATTTAATTTAAAAGAAAATTTTAATTAAGTAAAAAAAAAGAAAATTTTTAAAAAAATTTAAAGTCACCTAATTTAGTCTCCTCTTAAATGTCATATAGATACCAACAAATTCCATTTTAACTTTCAAAATAAATTTCATTTTAAACTTTCACAGTTCTTAGCCAAGTCATAATAATTATGCAGGATAACTCTTGTAATAATTTATTGTGATTGGAGGATGACGAGGCCATCAAAATATGTTTCTTGTTAAGCGAAGAAAGAAAATCAGTCTTAAAAATTGGCATAAATCATATATGCGCTGTTTGTTTAATATAATATTAACAAAACCGATATTTGAATATTTAATTGACTCAAAATATGTGTCTTTAGGATACATTAATTTAATAATGTTTTATATAATGCCAAAGAGATATGGGTCATATAACTGTCAAAAATTGGAAAAAAATTATTATAACATAATTCTCAATACTCATGCTAAACGAAAATTCTATATAAAACTAGTGTAAATATATGAGCAAAAGAAATATGACAGGGTCTTATAATCTTCAACATCACAAATATCTTCTCAAAATTTGTGATGTTGTCGTACCTTTTCTAAATTTAGTTTACTTTTCATTCTCTGATACTTTCTTGTAGAGTATTATAAATTAAATTACTTTTTATGTTACTATGAGTTTGTTGGGAAACATTTCATTCCTTTTTATTATTGATGTAATTGAGTATTCTTGAAATCAGAGAAACTATTCGTTCCCTTTTTTTGTTATTGTTTGGGAAACTAGCCGTTTGGTAGTGTTTTTATTTTTTTATTTTTATTTTTATTTTATTTTTTATTTTTATATTTCTGTTTTTTATAAAGAAAAATAAAAATATGTTTGATTAATATTTGTAATAAAAAAAATAAAAAATAAAAACGTATTTAGTTGAAATTTATAAAAAAAATATAATTTAATAATGATAATCCAATATGAAATAAATTTAAATTATTTGATCAAAAAAGTCTTATACACCTTAAAAATATATTATTAATCAATAAATTGTATTCATTATTTAATGTAAAAAAATTTATTTATAAAATTTATTTTTAAAATATAGAAAAATATTATTTTATTTAAAATTAAAAAAATATAAATAAAATACTGGTAAACATATTTTTTTTAATTTTTAAAAAATAAAAATAAAAAATAGAAAATATAAACACAAACAAGTAGTTGAATAAGAACATGGCTATGCTGTCATCGAGAATGTAAAATAATCACCATTAGCTGTGGATGGAAAATTATATTTGGGTGATAATTCTTATTACAACAGAGTTTTGTGCACACTTCATAGGTTCTCCATATCATGAGTTTATTTGAAAAACAGTATTCTTCAAATATCATGATCTTTGCACCGTAAACACAAAATTCGAAATTGACTTATGAGATGTTTCACCATCCAGTTCCTAAAGTACTTAAGTTTTCGCTGTCTCAAGACTTATTTGAGTTATAATTAGCTTTAAATATTTCGATATTTTTGTCAAATCCAATCCTTATAATTGGATCGTGAGTCATCAAAGAATTGAAGAAAGAAATTTGATTTTAAACTTTATGCCGTTGAGTAGCATTTTTATTTTTTCGTTTTTTATTTTTATTTTTATTTTTATTTTTGTGTTTCTATTTTTCTTCACTTTATTTTTTTTATGAAGAAAAATAAAAATATATTTGGTTGATATTTATAATAAAAAAATAAAAAAATATTTGGTTGAGATTTAAAATAAAAAATATAATTTAATAATGACAGTTTAATATGAAATAAATTTAAATTATTTGACCAAAAAATTCTTATACACCTTAAAAATATATTATTAGTCA
>JAOXYD010027517.1:0-14298 GCA_028565735.1 Pinacopodium congolense | reverse complement strand
ACATTTAAGCACTAAAATAGGGTTAAATTAACATTAAATAACATCCAAGAATACTACAAATTTAACCCCTAACAATACTGAATCATCAATTTGCATAAAATTATAAATAAGGTAAGTTTGTATTCAATACTTAGTAGGCGTATGGTTTTGATACCTTTTATAAATTTTTAAAGTAAGTTAAAATGTTAATAATCAGATATACAAAAGCAAGACTGTTGTATGTCATGTGTCAGCTTTAACAACCCATCTTAAGTGAATAGCTTAGACTTATTCTATGCATCAAATCCAAAAAGGCACAACAAAGTATTATATCATTTACTAACTACTTTAAGGGTAGTTCATTTGGAAGATTCATTTTCAATCTGATTAAACCTTGTTCATCCAGAGCATATTAAAATTCAATAAAAGTAAGAATGTTTTTTTGTATTCTTACAATTTCCATTCCTCATCTTTAGCTCGATACATCCCAATTGTTAGACTGTCGATTGAAAGCCTGAAATCAAACCCAGTTGAAGGATCCATTAGTACTAAACTCTTGCAATTAATTTGGTATAGACTAGGTGAAATAATTTTTGAAACATAGGTAATAGAGGAGATATAACTTGAGAAAAAGTGTGAGGAATCTCCCTTAGGTACATGTGATGTAAGAGAGCCCACTTGATGATTTACTGAATGAAAATGGAGAAGCATTTGAATATCATTGTAAGCCAAAGGGCAAAGATCCTAGTTGATGTTAATTCCTATTGTATTAGGCTTAGGACATGTTTAGTTGGATTGTTGGTTGTTGTTTTTGTGTTTTTGTATTATTTTTTTGTATTTTTTTAGTTTTTGTGCTTTTTTTCGGTTTCTGTATTGTATTAGTGTATTATTTTTTTAGGTTTCTATTTTGTTTTTTTTATTTCTATACTTTTTTTCCATTTTTGTGTTTAGAAAAATAAGAAATAAAAACTAAAAACAAAAACTCAACTAATTATTCTTTAATTTTTTATAAAAGAAAATATTTTCCAAGTTTAGTTATCATAATAGAAGGAAATTCAGACTACTTCAACATAATTATTAACAACAACTTATATATTATGGAAAAGACTTTGGGAGGTTAAGACATTAATAGATGTGAGTAGCAATGAGTTTAAGTTATTACTTAGTTTCACTATTTTAATTATAAGGGACTTTTATATTAGATCAAGTAATTACAACAAATTCCACGCCTTATTTTTTCAAATCAAAATTTTGTATTACATAAAAATAAATTTGTAAAAAAAAATCCAATTAAATTAAAATAAAAACAAATATGAATAAGTAGAAATGAAGTTATACACAAATTTTCAAACCAAAAAAATACAAAAATCAAAAAGCATACTAGGTTTTCAAATACGAAAAGTATAGATATGCCTCATAAACCTTATTTTCTAAACATAACATTTTATCCCACGACTTTAGAATAAATTAAGGGATTAAAAGTAAAATTTGATTCTTAATATTTGTAAATTTATTTTAAAAAGTTCTTAATGGTTCACAGAGTTAAAAAAAACAACCATAAAATTTGTTAAATGCTAAAAAAAAAAAATCCTAAAACTGATGAAAATTCAATTTTTGTTAAGTTCATTTACAATTATTAGTGTGATAATTTTTTAATGGGCTTCTATTATATTAGCAGTTTGCATGGACCTTTAAATCAAATTTTTAGGATTGATTTAGAGATTTAATGTTTGAATATTTTTCTTTACATTTTGTTAATATCTTTTTTTTAATATATTACAAATGTTATGGTCTTTTCTTATCGTTTTACAAACGCTACAAATCTTAAGATTCTTTTTAAAATATTTTTCTTTGCACTTTGTCAAGACCTTTTTTGAATATATTACAAATTTTATGATCCTTTTTTAATTTTTATACAAACGTTAAGGAATGAAATGTATATTTTAACTTTGGAGTCATTTGGTATCACTTCTTTTTTTTTTTAGTTATGGTTTTTGGTTTCTTTTTTAAATAAAAACTCATTTAATTGATATTTATAATAAAAATTTGAAATCAAAACCTAGTTGGTCAAGATTTGTGATAAAAAATAACTTAGTAGTGACAATTAAACATGAAATAAATTCAAAGTTTTAGACCAATAAAAAAATAACTTAGTAGTACAATCAAATATGAAATAAATTCAAAATTTTAGACCAAAACATTTTGTTATACTTTAAAAATACATATTAATTAATAGATTATATCAATTATTCAATGTAGAAAATTTTGTTTTTAAAATATATTTTTAAAACGTAGAAAAATACTGTTTTTAGGTTTTTTTAATTTATGTTTAGGTTTTTTTATTATAAAAATATAAAACTGAAATTGAATGTAACAAACATATTTTTTTTAGTTTTTGTATTGAAAAAAAGAAATAATAAATTAAAATAGAAATAATAAATAAGCCTTTAAATTATAAGCATTGTCTGTAAAGGAAGGGTGGTCAAATGGTTGGACAAGGGAAAACGCATAATAAAAGTTGGAGAAAAAAATAAATCTTTCTTTGAAAATTTTTAACAAAAATTTCCTTTTGTCTTTATTTATCTTTTTTTAAAGAAAAATTAACATGGGAACCTCGAAGGATCACGAAGATGGTTGACAAGAAATCATATGCAATATAGTATGTTCTAGATCTCTTTAAGAGCTTAAAGATAGATAAAGGTAACTGTAACTGAAATTCCAAGTATTTTAGCCAAGATACAAGCCCTTCTTCTTGAAACAGGCATAAACTCCTAATGATTGACTCTTAGGGATTTAAGATGACTAAGTCATCCTATTATAACTCTATGCTTAAATAGGATCATTAGTCTAAGAACTTCTAAAACACAAGTTACTGTGAAAGAGGGAAGTGTAGAGCATACTTGTCTTCTTATATGGCTGAAATCATATTACTAAAGACTCAATCTTTCAAAAGAATGCGAGACTTAGAAAGAATCCATAGAGAATGATAAAACACTCCAAATGTTTATTACTTTCAAGTGCATGCACAATTAAAGAGAAACCTTGATTATGTAGGCAAAGTAATGAGGAGTAAGACAAGGTACAATAATTAAAATTTAGGGCCTATGAAAGTCAAAACTTTACATGTGTTACCATAGATTACAATAATGCTAACTAGATAAAAGAGCTTAATAAAAAGTACAATCATTGGGAAACATACAGTATCAATAAAGGAACCTATAAAGGTGTCACTGACAAGGATCGCGACTTACCATCACTGTCATTAGCCTATCATCTTCGTTTGTATCCCCATCTTATTGATGTAATGTTCAGATGAAATTTTCCAGTTCTTCTTCATTAATAATTATAGGTTCTTCAAGAGGTTTTTGAGAATCTTAGAAATAGTCCAGCAAGTGATTGGACCTGGTCTTGGTTGATCCTCCAACTTCAAACATGTTTCTGGGTTCAAAACTTCGTAGACAAGGAAGCTCTCCACCCAGAATATTAAGTCTTGTTATAGAAAAGTTATCAAAGGAATTAAAATAACATGCACTAAGGGAAATAAGCTCTTTTTGACTAAAATCTCATGTATATCAACTCAATGAAGTCACTAGTAGTCCAGATTTTGAAAAATGATTCAAATGGTCTAGGAAGACATGGAATTTGTTCATCAAGTTTTTCCTATTCATATGCCATTAAACTGTCATCCTCTAGAGTTAGACATGACTAATGGTGTAAATATAACTATTTTATGTTGCACTGAAAGGACAATGGATGATGAAAAGTAACTAAACACTTTATTATTCAAGTGGAATGGCCCATGGTAAGTTGTCGTGAACTCCCAAATAATAAATTTAACTAACTTACCTAACTATGTAGCTAGGGTGAGTTATGGTTGATCCCACAGAGAGCTAGTAGTGCTTGAGAGTTATTTCTAATATTGTAAAAAAAGGAAAGAAAATAAAAACAAACCCTTGGAATTGAATGATATTAAAACTAAATACTAAAGATAATTAATAAAATAAAATCAAACAAAAAAATGACAAATAACAAATACAAAAAATTGGGTGGAAGATAAATCATGAATTCTAGACTTATAATTGATCCTAAAAATAGATAAGTTGTGATTGGTGTAAGATGCTAGCTTATAGGTTTGAACAAGCTCTCAAGCCCTCAATTCCTCTAACTTTAGATAGGTCTTATACGATAGAAAACCTATCCCTAACCACGAGGTAACCTAGATCAAGCTCTCTAAATTTAATGACGCAGCAGCTTTAACACTCTAAGGAACAACTAACTTAATCCATAGTCACACAAACTCGAACTATGTAACTTAGAAAATTAGAATCCTATACTAGTAAGTTAAATACCCTAATAAATTTGACTAGCCTATTACCACTTGTGAAAATTGCCAAAGACAATGACGTATCACATGACTCAATCCTAACAATTGAACTAGGAACAACACCTAGGGTAGCTAATTCTAAGCATTAATCCCTAATTCATGGCATTTATGCATAATTCCAATTCAATCATAACCTAAATCACAAAGCCCATTCAATTCCTAGTCAATTCTTATAATTATTCATCCAAAATTCTATCATTAACTTCTAACCCAAACACACACTAGCTAAACATTACTAAAATAATTAAAACATAAAATAAATAAACTAATAACATAATAAAATAACCAAAATAAAAGGCTGAAAATTAAATAAAACACGAGAAAATAATAAACAAAAAGCTGAAAAATTAAAAACACCAAAGGAAAAACATAATTCAACATTTAATCTAACACAAATTCAAGCTAATTAGTAATTAATTACATCCAAATTGATAAATCCCAATCAAATTAACATAATATAGAAAATTCAATGCACCTAAAACAAATTGAAAAATGAAATTAAACACATTACAACTTTAAAACATACATATTTTCAATTATAAAGAAAAACATACAAAAAAATTAAATATAAACCAAAAATCCATAGCATAAACCATTAATTCATAAAAATAAAACTTGGGCAGATCTATAAAAGCAATTTATCAAGCTCAAATACCTAAATTAAAAGCTGAAAATACAAAAACACACATCTATTGCTATATATATATATATATATCTATACATTATCTAAGGTGTTCAAGCTCCAAATTTACTAAAAACCCGTTCTAAACATCATAAAAATTATAAATCTGAACATGACAGAAATTAAACCATCCAAGAATAATATTTAGAGCATCAAACTACCTACAATAGGAAACTACAAGAAAAGAAATAAAACTAGAAGCCAATTCCAACCAAAATCATAAAGAAAACAAAGAAAATGAGTAGGAACAAGAAGGAGAGTCTAGAAACATGTAAGGGCTCCCTCTCTCATTTTTTTATGCCCCTTATATATGTCTTGGAGGGCTAATAGGGTTTTTGAGATCTTGTGGAAGTAATTTGGTAAAAATTTTCCCTAAAAATCATTAAAAAAAATCAGTTTACAATTTTCGTTTTTGTCCCATAATTTGACAGCTTCTGTCCCTTTCGCCTTTTATGCTATAACTCCTTCGATACAGCTCCAATTGCCATGAAAATTGGTATGTAGGCTCCTCACATGCTGCTCTTACATGAAACGAAATTTCAAAGTAATATGAGCTCTAAAGATACACCAAATGTATCACCAAAGTCACCTATACCAAAACTGATGTTCAACTGAGCTTTTCTTATTCTTTTTGTTTTCCGCTCGTCATGACTTGTTATATAACCTTGAAATTTGGTGTGGACTTCATAACTTGATGCTATAACTCCCAAAATTGGTTTAACACCTCTTCTATTTCCAATTATGATCCAATTTTTGCTCAAAACTTGGGCCTCACAACTTGTATTTGTACCTTAAGGTCAAATCTGCATGTAAACGCAAAAAGGAACACAAATTAAGCATTTAAACAACAAAATATGGATGAAATGACATTGAAACACGTATAGAAATATTATAAAATGCATCCCTATCAGCCCATAATTGAAATTGATTCTAAATTTGTCTAAGTTGTATTCTCCATTTATGAAGGGGCTAAAACCATTCAAGAAATGTCCATAAAAGAGAGCTTTTATTTGCCAAATCAACCAAATGTTGATAAACATAATGAGATGATAAGGAAATAAAGCAAATGTAGAGATCTGATAACACCCAAATATATCACATGACTAGTTCAGAAATGGAGTCTATAAGATGAATCATACAGAGAAAGAGTATCTAGAAATCAAAATGACAGGGATGAACTTGAACATTGACAGTGATAAGGAAAAATTCAAATAATAAAAAGACTTTTTCTAAGTAGGATAGCTATGTCATCTAAGGTTTTTAGGGGAGTTTTAATGATTAAAGGGTATTGCTTATTAACCTTATCAGAGGACGGAAGATCCATAATGGTGAGAGTAAAGGGAATGGGTCTAGAAGGAGTGATCAGATGGATATACTTAGGTCGAGAGAGAAGATCTGCAAGGATATAATGGTGACCTTTAATATGACGAACCATAAATTTATAGTAAGAGAATCAATCTTTCCAGCTAAGAAATTGGTGATTTGGTAAGATCTTTTATTAGGTTCCAATACCTTTGGAAAAGAGGTTTATCTATTTCCATAATAAAGTGGTATAGAATGAGGTGAAAATTAAAAATTTTAATACCTAGTTTTGCCACTAATATCTTCTTATAGATTGCATCATAGTGTTTTTCTGACTCCTTAAATTGTCTACTTGCATAGCTGCAATAAAAACTCTTTCTATAAATCTCTTCGATAAGTACAACCCCCTAATAATGCTCATTAACATCTGTTTAAAGGATCCTCTTCCCTTTATTTGGTATCTTTAAAGAGGTGGACGATGACTCACCTACTTTAAGTATTTTACAACTTTTATATGACTAGTACCCTAGGGGGAGGATTCTTTTTTAACAATTGAGCTAGCTAGCTAATGTAGTTTAGCACATAAGGAATAAAATCTTTGATGTAATTAATTATGCCAAAAGACTATTTAATTTGCTTTAAATTGAGATTTTCATTTGAAAAGTTTAATAGCTCACTAGCTTTGTATGGACTAAACTAGTAGAATCTATCATGAAAGGTCATTCCCAAAAAGTCTATTTAGGCTTTATCTATTTGAATTTTCCGTTTTGAAAGAATTATGCCATATTGATGGATGGGGTCTAAAAAGCTCTGTAATAGGGCACGGTGCTCTTTATGAGTGTTATAATACAATAAAATATCATTAATATAAAATAGATCATAAAATATCATTAATGTAAATCATAACACTATTGAGAATGAACTCATTTATTCTTGTCATAACCTTTGAAACAATGATGGCACTACTTTCAATCTAAACGACATAATCTTTCATTGGTATTGGGCATTAAGAATATAGAGGTCATTTTATATTAATCTTTCAAGTTAATGTCAAGTTGCCAGAATCCTACCTTTAGGTCAAATTAAGAGAAGATCTTGGGTTCTTTTAATAATAATACTTGCATATTAATCTTAAGCAAAGGAAATTTGTCATAATGAAGGAAAAGATTAAGAGGTTTATAATCAATGAATAATCTCTTTTTTCCTCAAAGCTTTTCAGTCCTTTTTTTCACATAAAATACTTGACACGCCTAATTAGATTTGGTTGGTACAATAATAATTTGTTTTATTAAAACAACACATTTTTCCTATGCTAACTTCAAATCTTTTTGGTTTATTCTAGGATGCGTAGCCTTAGTAGGGTTGACATCCTTAAAGGATAGCTGTAGAAAGAATTGTGAATTCTTCTACAAAGGATTGGAATGGTTGAATTAGTTATGACTTTTAGGACAATACTTTATGAACTGATCTCTAATTTCCTTATATTTGTAAGGCACTTCTTTTAACTTAAACATGTTATGGATGTCTATATATTCACTGAAGTGTTATATTTACCTATTCCCATTAGGTAGGATATACAACCTTTTTACTTTACACTTGATATCTATACATATAAGAACATCTAAAATAGGTAGACGTCTTCCAAGCATCTTGGTCTAGGTAATGCAATCCTGAAGAAAAATCTAATCCCAATCTTGCATTTAGTAACAAGCCTAATTCTAAAGGGTTTTCCATCAGTAGCTGTAAAATAATGCTCATATGATATCTAAACTTCTAGTGGTATAATACTGGATTTCATTACACTTCTACAGGAATTGGTATCCATATACTCAATAACTTTAATGGATTTTTTCATATTTATCCTATTATACTGGATAGGAACATAAGGCTCAAGGATTGGGGTTAGTCTAGGCTCCATTTTGAGGCATGGTTAATGAAGCATCTAAATGGCTTCACCCTTATTATCAGTTTTTTCTTTGTCTTAATACTTAAAATATGAATTTGATTCATTATGAGAAACTGAAATAGGAACATCTAACTTTGTTTCCTTATCCTTACTAGTTTGTTCTTCAATGATAGATTCAATGTATTCATTAATGTTAAGCAGCATCATAGTTTCAATGGATTCTAGGATTTTTAAATCTTTCTTTGTTTTATTAGGGCATTAATGGGCATAATGTTCTAGTTTGCCATAGAGAAAACATCTATTCAGTCTTCCTGCTCCAGAAGGTCTTTTCTTAAAATAATGTACAATTGTTCTCTTGTTTTTCCATTTAAAATATTTTTGATAACCTTCGGTATTATGATAATCACCATGTGATATCTTCTTATAATGAGACTTCTGTTAAGGATGAAAATGGCATTCTTATTTATCCTTACGCCTGGTTTTCATGTAAGGTTTCTTGCAAGCCTGTTTAAGCCAAGGGACTCTTTTAATCATATTCCTAAAAAAAAATTCTATTCTCACAAAGGTTGTCTAATGTGATTAGAGTGAGCTGATAGATTTCTCTAAGAGATTTTTTTTTCATATCTTGATAAAGGAAATTGAATGACCTTTGAATCCTAATTAAAGTTCATCTGGTAGAAAAACTATAAAGGTTTATCTAAGATTCACATCATTATATCCATTTAGCATACAATATCTCTTAAACATACATTAAAAATGCTTCAAGAGATCTCTATGATTTAAAGAACAACACTTTATTTTGAAGCACTCTTTTCTTCTATTTCAATAAATAAGTTGAAAATATCCTATAAATTCTTTATGCATCATCCAAAGTAAGGTATCAGCTTTTGGAACTTTTATGGCTTGTATCTTCTTGTATTCTCTAAGGCTCTATAACCATTCTTGGAGATTTTCCATCATCTTAGAAACAAACTCTATCAAGACCTCTTCAAGGTTAGCATCAAGTCTTGTCATCTGTTAGTTAATCAGGTTCCAAATTCATATAACTAGTTTCTCCACTTTATAGATTGAAGATCGTCAAAGGTAAATCATGTAAAAAAAGTAGGTTTATATCTAGGTGTAGGGTATTGTGGTTTGAGGAGCTTAGTCATTATCTCAACCTCGCTTATTTCTACTTCTTCCATTGTGAACTATTAAGAGGCCAAAGAAACAATCATTAGTATTTGTGAAATTTGCAACAGATTAACAAACTGCTCAAAATTCTCAAAATCAGTGGTGAGAGATTCTTGGCTACTATAATCTTTTGAACTAGGCTAATGATATTGTTAAAGAGTAACAATGTATTTTGGCATGTGATCTTTATCCTTCCCACTAGTATAAAGAGGTTGGGTTCTTATAGGTGAGGTACGTGATGTCTTGATTTAAAATGGTTTCCATAAAGACTTAATAGGTTTTGTATATGGTGGTGAGGGCTTATCATTTTATTTTTTCCAATTTAGGTTTTTGTGGTTTTATGGGTTAGAGGATTGCCTGATTAATAGATATGTTATTTTAAAGCTATTTCCATAATCAGTTGTTTTAGGGTATAATGGAGGAGTTATATAAGTGGGTTAAATAGTTAGAAAAGATGAAAGGTAAGCCTCATAAACAGATTTGGATTGTACCTTCTTGATATCAATTTTAATTCTTTTGAGCTCATCTCAGAATCTTTGAAGTTCTTTTTCCTTTTTATCAAATTATAGCCCATAGTAATGAATATCAACATATTTATGAAAATCTGTATCAAGTTGAGACATTTAACTAACTAAATTACCATGTAGTCATTGAATATAGGAAGAAATTGAATCCATCCTATTCTGAGTCACTTGTATTTGTTAAGATAGACCTTCAAGCTTTAATCTATCCTTTTTAGAACTTTATTATAGGAAAAAGCATTTTTAGTTTGTCAGTTTAAAACTATTCCAATGGGAGAGATAGAGACCTAGGTGCCTCGAGGACATATAACAGTAGAACTAACATATGGGGTTGAGGTATCCTTGGTAACTTTATCAGTCCTCCTTTATAAAGGATGGAACTCCTCTTTATAAGGCCTCATCTTCATACTGACAAGGATATATTTTATAATATTTCTATATGTGTTTCAATGTCTATACATTCACTCATCCCTATTTTGGTGTTTAAATGCCTTATTTGTGTTCCTTTTAAGTTTAAATACATGATTGATTATTAGACACAAATATTGGTTGAAAGGACCAAGTTTGCTGTAAAATTAGAACTAAAAGATGTGTGAAATTAATTTGAGGACTTAGAGCATCATGTTATGAAGTGTATTCTAACTTTTAAGATCATATGACAAGTCATGAAGGATGCATCAAGAGGAGCAAGAAAAGCTCAGATAAGCACCATTTTGGTATAAGTGAATTTGGTGATGCATTATGTGTAATTTTACAACTCAGATTGTTCTAAAATTTTACATGATGTAAGAAAATCATGTGAGAAACCTACATATTAAATTTTATGGCCATCAAAGATGCATAGGAGGAGTTAGAGAAGAAAACATGAAGAGGGGTAGAAATTGTCACCCAACCACCGTTTAGGATGTTTTCCAAAACTATTAATGACAGTTGATTCTAGACCATTGTGGAGGGTTATTAAACAGTTTTTGAAAGACAAGAATATGTTGTCTTTAGTCAAATTAAGGGGCAAACCTGTCCTTCCACTTCCAAAATACATTAAACCCCAATAGAAGAATAAAAATAATAGAGAGGAGAGCAGATTTATCAATTTTGTTTCTTATTTAAGGTAGCCTTTTTTGTGTTTATCTTTAGTTATCCCTTAGGTTTTCTTATTCTTTTCATGTTCTTTCATATTCAGACCTTAGATTAGGTAGTTTAGGTGTTGAATCTTGGTTTTATTACTATTTTTCTCTACTGTTTAGATAAATTTGTTTATTTTTATTATGTATTTGCTTTAGAATTTGTTTGAAACATTGTAAAACCTTAAGTTTTTGTTAATATAGTGTTCAATCTTTATTTTTAGCCTTTTTTTTACCTTGCTTTAATTTATAAATTTTGCATTTTATTCTTTGTTTAGGTTAATTTCAGTTTATATTATTGTTATTTTCATTACGTTAGCTTAGTTTAACTGTGTTTGAAGATATTGGATGAATTAATAAGTTATAGTTGTGAGAGTTGGATAGGTTTTTCATAGGTTTTGTGATTTGTATTAGGATTGAATTGGAATTAAGAAATAATTCCATGAATTATAGATTATTACTAGGATTGGTCACTCTAAGTGTTATTTCTAGTTCAATTGTTAGGATTTAACTTTTAATATGTAATTGTCATTAGCAAAATCTATAAGTGGAGATAGATTAATTGATTTTGTAGGTAAACTTAACCAATTAGCCTAAGATTATAATTCTCTAAACTATATAGTTTGAACTTGTGTAATTATGGCTTAAGTTAGCTATTCCTCAGTATGTTAACATTGCTAAACCATTAAATCTAGAGAGCCTATTCTAAGTTGTCACATGATTAGGGGTAAATTTTATATTGTATATGACTTATCTAAAATTAGAGGAATTTAGGACACAAGAACTAATTTGTATCCATATGCTTACATCTTAAGCATAACAAAATCTTTAGAATTTCAATGATCAATTGTAATTCATAAATCTGGATAATATCTTCTACCCATCTTTCCTTTATTATTACCTGTTTATTGTTACTTGGTTTCTCGTTTTGTTCCCTTTAATTTCATTAATTGTCTATCTTTTTTATTCCTTTGCATCTAATGGTTTTATTTTTTTTTTCTGTAATATTTGAAATAGTTGTAACGCAATCAATTCTTTGGGAGATTGACTCTGACTTTTCCTACTACATAATTAGTTAGGTTAGTAAGTTATTTATCATTTGGTGGTCCACGATAGATCTACCACATACTTGGTATAGGCACCAGCTCTTTAATGGTTATTGACGGAATAACGGGCTCATGCCTGACAGGTTTTTCATCTACTGATGATCATTGCTCCTTATCAACAGCTTTTAGCAATTCATATATATTTTTAGTTCTGGGTTTTGGATTCTTAAGTCCTTTCCAAGTTTTTGAGTCTAGATCTTGATCATTATATACAAGCCGTGGATTTTGTTGTGGAATGCATTTGGTCTTTTTCTTTTGTAACCTCTTTCTTCTAGGAATATCCTTATCATTAAAAGAGGTGATCCAACAGTCACAGTCTAAATCACACATAGAAGGATCAACATCTTAGATGAAATGACCATTTATATGACTAACAAACACTTCACGACCACAAGTTTAACTGAATGGATTGGGGGTGCTACTAGTCCTTCTTCATTATCTATGGCTTCTTTCTAAGTGTCTCATTCTCCAGAAAGATTGAGTCTTTAGTAATATGATCTTAGTTATACAGAAAGACAAATATGCTCTGCACTTGCCTCTTTAAAGGACCTTGCGCACTAGAAAGTCCTTGACCAAGGATCCTATTTAAACTTAGTTATACATGATGAATTGGTCAACTTAGATCCCTAAAAATTAGATCTTAAGAGTTAATGATGCTTGTTATGAGAAAAAAGCCTTGTGTCTCGATTAGAATACCTAGGATCTCAACTACGATTATCTTTATTTATGTTTAAGCTCTTAGAAAGATCTACAACGTATCATATCATATATGATTTCCTATCAATTGTTCCTGTCACCCTTCTAGGTTCCTGTGTCATATTAATCTTAGGAGAGGGAAATTTTTCATCTTGAAGGAATAGATTAAAAGGTTTCCTTTAAGAGAGTAATTGAGGAAGAAAGAAAGAAGAGAATGAGAAACTTAGAAAGAAGCATACCCTATGTGGTATCAAAGTCTTGTTTTCTTGAATGAGAGTATATTATTATTGATAAAAATGAGCAAGGAGAACTTCAATAAGCCACGAGTAAATCCTCTTCTACTTCCTTTAAACCAGTTCACTTGTCTTCGACATTTTCTTTAGCTATTTAGCCTTCTTTTATAAAGAGAACTCTTTCCAATATAGTAGAAATCACCTTTTTTTTTTTTGAAAATATTAGAATTCATAATACTAATCCTTCTCTCTTAAGTTCGTACAATCTCTACCATAAAGATCAATTTATTATTAGGATCATCCATTCTATTATTTCCACATATCGCCCCAAAATTAAAGAAATCATCCAAAGTTTTAAATTAGAGCAAAGTGGACTAAAAGCCACACAAGTTGAACAATATGTAACTCCGAAATTTTCCAAGGAATTAATTTCTTTTTGGAGAGAACAAGACTATACTCATTTACACTTTGGAACTATTCATCTTGTCTTCACCTTGCGTAGAAGAAAAGGTATTCTAGCTACAACTCGAATCTCTCTTTTAGATACAATGAATATGAAGTACCATAATCCTTTGATTAGTGCGCTACTGGCCACTCTTACTAATAAGAATGTGATCCTTATTATTACCCCTTATTTCAATATTAGGTTGAACAATCCAACTTTATTGAAGCAGTTAAAAATTCAAATTCAAATCATTGAAACAAAAAAGATCCCGTGTTAATTATAACTACCTTACATTATCAAATTATTTATAAGCTACAAAATCATGTTGTAAATCTTAATTTTTCAAAATTTACAACAAGTGCCTTGTACATAGTTGTAAATAGAGCTCATGATATAACTATTATAGTCCAAATACCCAAATAATTGCCAACCAAAGATTTGGAGAGTTTGATGCCTGTGAAGTGGATCACTAAAGTGTAGAATATAGTGGAATTTATTTACAAATAAATTCTCTTATTTGCATAGTTATCATCTAAAATATGTAATTCATTTGAATTGCTCATAATCATATTTAGAATAAATTTAGAATTAAAAATTCATTTACATCTATTTCATAATGTACCTGTTAATATAATAACTTTATAAAATTAAATAATTATATTATAATAATGTTATTATATTACAAAATTATTGTATAATTATTATATATAATATAATATAACTATATATTATAATATAATTATTGTACAT
>JAOXYD010027496.1:0-14299 GCA_028565735.1 Pinacopodium congolense | reverse complement strand
TTGATTAGTATAGAATCATCCAACAAGTAGTTAGAAAGGAGATGTAGCCTATCTTTGGGTTAGGTGAACTTCTTTAATTGGCTTGTGTCTTTCTCTTATCTCAACCTATTTCATTCATTTTAATATTTGAATTCTCATTCCATCTTAGGTTGAATCTTGGTTTAGTGATTGCATCTAATTTCCAATTGATTTAAGTTGCTAGTTTGAATTAGCAAAATTTTTTTAAATACTCAATTCACCCCCCTCTTGGATGCCATATGGCTTACAAATAGATTTGACCAACATATGCACTTTCTTTGATTTAAACAAAAGTGATGAAAATGATTTAAAAAAAATCTAAATAACCAATTTGGGATTCAATACAGAATATAATTAATGACTTTTAAAATTTTATGATTTAGAGGCATTGATTAAGAAATTGAATTTAAAGGTAAAAATTATAATATGAAATAGAAAGGAGTTGTCAATACTCAGAGGACAATAAAGTTGAAAAATAGCTTAAATTGTAGAATGTTTTATTGAGTTTGAGAAGTTTAAAGAATTGAATAAGTCTATAAGTTTGAAATGGACTTTTAGACCCAAAAGAGCAATTGGGGAGAAAAAA
Source organism: Pinacopodium congolense (assembly GCA_028565735.1). NCBI lineage: Eukaryota > Viridiplantae > Streptophyta > Magnoliopsida > Malpighiales > Erythroxylaceae > Pinacopodium > Pinacopodium congolense. Next base: position 13,695 of record JAOXYD010027496.1, on the reverse strand, counting down.
ATAAAATTACTCAATTATGTAAGCCAAAGAGTTAAGACCTTTTTTAAAGATAAAACAGTAAATATAATTTTTATATATAACAAGTCCATCTAAAAGAAAAAAGAGAGTGCTTAACCCTTGCTCCTTAGAGTAAATCCATGTTTAAAAACTAAGGACCAACAAATAAAGTGAATATTCTATATAATCATAACACCTAATAAAAATTGAAACAAAGTAAAAAAGAGGTAGTAATAATAGTGCATTAGATGAAAAGGAATGCATTAGCTATACAATTCATAGTCTCATCTAAAATAAAAGAAATAAAACAAGGGGAACATGTTGAAAAATGAGATATTAAATATAAGGCTACTCCTTCCATTATCACACTACTTAGAGATGTGCTTATTTTTCACCTGAAGAAGGAGTCCCTAGATAGTTTCTTCAGATCCTATTTTTTATCTCTTACTCTATTCCTCTAATCTTGCTTGCTTAGCAAGTTTTCTCTTAGTGAAGTTAATTAAATCCTTTATGTCTTCAAAGAAGATCTTGTTAGATGGGATTACTGTTGAAGGAGTGTTTTGGAGGAGGCTCACTTTCTGAGCTAGTTAGAGATGTTGAATTCCACACTCCTTCTTCTTTCATATGTTGGGTCATCATTCTCTTGATGGATCTGACAAAAGGGTCCTTTGATGAATCTTGAGAGGGCTAGAAAACTCCTTTCTTCATTGCCATAGCTTCTTCACCAGGTTTAGATCTCTTTGCTATTTCCCAAAAGTAAGATATAAACATGTTCTGATATGTATGCTAACTAAAACTAACATATGTTTTTTTATTGTTTTTTACTAATATTCAAATTGGGTTCTTAGACAAATAGGCATTTGCTTTTTTAATTTTTGAATTTCTTTAAAAATTAGATTTTGGAATTTTTTTATTACTAATATCTTTTTAAATTCATTTTGATTACCTTATTCTCTCTTTCTCCATATACTCCATTTACTGGATCACACAAGTATGTATTAGGATACAAGTAGAAATGAATAATAAAAATAAGAAACAAACAATATTTTTTGGTTAACTTTAAGGATTGGGCCTAGTCATGGGGTGTACACACATCGACGACCTATGTGCAATCTAATTTTAAGCTAGCATTGGGATTGGGTTTATCAAGTTAAAGCCAAATTAGTTTTTGTCCAAACTTATGCATTTTTGAATTTTTTTGGTGATTTTAATTAATTAGAATTTAAAAGAAATAGATTAAATACATAACTATGAGCAACTAAATATTTCATGCTATGATTGGAATGAGAAAGTTAACATAATAAGTTTAAAACTCGATAACCTCTTTAAGTTGCTTTTGCTTCATCAATATTTTTTTTCTTGCTTTGATGATGTTCAAATCCTGCTATATTCAATTTTAAACCAAAAAAAGAAAAATAAAAAATGGAAAAAATGAATGAGATAAAATATAAACATAACAAATACAATATTAAATTTATCATTATGGATAAGAAATAAATTGGAGTCAACAAGATAATGATTTCAATATTTAGGTTAAGAGGTGTAGCAAGATGTATATTACACCAAGGGAGGTTCCAATCCTAGTTTTGATAATAACAAAACTAATTATTACTAATGATTTGTTTTATTCTGAAAGTTTTAAAAGATAGGTTAATTAAAGGATGATTTGAGGTGAAAATGAATGTATAAAAAGGTCAACTTAAGACTAGAATAAGCTCAGAGGAGATAGATTTGGTTTTTAGTATACTTAGGTAGTTTGAATTTTTCTTGTAAGTTTTTTTAGAGATTCAATAACTCTAAGGGCTTAAAGTTGCATTCATATTGCATGAGTTTTTCAATAGTGAACAAATTTTTTATAAGTCAAGCCAAATTTTGTTTTCTAGTTTAATTGAAATTTCTTGAATGATTTAGAACTTGCAGGAACGGGTTTTTAAGAGAGAGAAATAGTTTTTGGAATGTTTAAAGGTTACTTAGAATTATTCTAAGTTGAAAATTTTCAAATTTTTCTTAAATTGCATAGATTAAGGAACTTATATGTTTTTAATTTCAAACGAAATGTCTTGATCACAAAAATACTTTAAGGAGGTTTTTAAAATAGTTTGAGCCAAGTTTTGGGTATTTGAAAGTGTTTGAAAATATTTTGGTCAAGTTTTTAAAGAATTTTACCAAGTAACAATCGTGCTATACAGCGGTAGGTTCAACAACATCATTGTAGTCATGTCCAATAATTTTAAACACGTTTTGTTTCTAATAGCCAAATGGTGGTCTATAATGGCAATATGAACATTTTTACAGTCTAATGTCTAAACAGAGTCATAATTGTAATGAATAATAGTGTTGTTATGGTGTGACATTGTGGTCCCTGATAGATACTATAACAACTAGTTTTGGAGTTTAACGTCTTTTAATTGAGAGTAATGGCTAGTTTTGTAGTGCAACATCAGTTTGAGCTTAGAATCATTATAAATACATGGACTAAGGGTTTTTTGTAATACTCTTTATGAAGTTTTGTGATAGATTTGAGTGTAAGAGAAATTAAAGAAGCTTTCATTAAGTTTTGTTGATATTTTAATGTTTGTTTGGTGTTTTTTTAGCAAGACTTTTTTGTTTTGTTTATAAAGCTTTTAGAAAGGCTTTCATTCATATCATTCATCTTGATAAGCTTGTGAAACTTTTAGTTATTGGATTTTCAAGTGAAACATCTTTAAGGAGCATGGTTTTGTGTAAAAAAAGGCCTTTTTTTTAGAATGTTAGGATTACGATTATGATGAAAGGTTCTCCCTTCACCCTAAATAAGATTCATATAAGATTAGTCTTTGCCTTCAATAAGGAAAGATTGAAGTTTTGTAAAGGGATCTTATTCTCCCAAAGAAGATTTGTAAACTTTTTGATTAATAGTAAAAGTTCTAACAAGATTGTTAGAGAGCAAACATAGGCACTGAGGAGAATTCTAAAACCACTATAAAAATCACTTGTGTCAACTCTCTCCTTATTTTTCTATTGCTATTCTTTGTGCATTTGCTTTTTATCTACTTTGTAAGCATTTATTATAAGCATACTTATCACATTTAGGTTGAATTATGGTTTAGGAATTTCATCCAATATAAGAATTGGTTTAGATTGCAAACTTAGAATTTTTAAAAGCCTAATTCACAACCTCTTAAGTGCCATTAGGATTGATAATTGGTATTAAACTAGGCTCGCTTTGTGATAAACTAGGCTCACTTTTTGCACATAGAATTTTTAATGAAATTAGCGAGAAAAGATCATTATGACATACTTGATAATGTCATCTAGTCAAAAAGGACAAAATGTGAGTAAGGTACCCTTCATTGATGGACATGATTATTTGTATTAAAAACTAGAATGAAAAATTTCCACATGGTTGATAATATAGATTTGTGGGAGATTTTGAGTCAGCCATATATTCCCACAGACATTATAGAAAATGAAAGAGTAACCAAGGTTGAAGAAGAATGGCATAATGAGACTAAGAGAATGATTTCCAAACAACAGGGCTGTTCATATTTTATTTTGTGCTCTAGGTAGAAATAAATTCAATAAGGGGTCAATGTGTGATACTATATATGAAATATGACAAACTTTATAAGTCATAGATTAGGACACCAACCAAGTTAAAAAAATCATAAGGTATCTATGCTCAAACACCAATATGAATAGTTTATGATGGAACAAAAAGAGAGCATTTTAAGTATATATACTAGATTCCTTGAAATTATCAATGCATTAAAATGTTTAGGAAATTATTTTACTAATGTTAAAGGTTGTTATGTAATAAGCATATGTCCTCTCATTAAGATTAGTGGTTATATTTTAGCTTTTTTGGATATTTAAGTTCTTATTTTATTTATATTTATTTACAAATTTTATGAAATTCTAATTATCATCAAATGTCTATTTAATGGATATCAATATGAATAAATGTACATCCCTTTCAGGTTTTATTTTCTTTGTCTATAAACTATTTGATAAAATTTGTCTTCATCTTTTTTTATCTCTCTATTTAGGTTATCTTAGAGAGAAGCTTATAATAGTTAATAGGTTCCATGTTTCATCATCTAGTATTAGAGCTAAAATCTATGGTCACCAACAACATGTGCATTAACCCAGAAATTCCTTATATTTCTATCTTTAACGGTAGTGGGTATGATGCTTGGAGTACCAAAATAAATACTCTCTGATTCTCTCAAGACTTATGAGATTTTGTAGAGAAAGGTCACATTGAAATGGGAGTTATGATCAATATTCTTAAAGATTATTGTAAGAAAGATGATAAAGCTCTCTTCTTCATTTAACAACCTAAATATGAAGCCATTTTCCCTTATATAAAAATAGCCACCAACTTAAAGGAAGCATGGGATTTACTTCAAATGCAATATCAAGGTACTATAAAAGATATAAACTATTAAGTTGAAGACTCTTCGATGAAATTTTGAAGGCTCTTTTATGAAAGATAGTGAGTTGGTTAATATTTATTAAATAAAGCTGGTAGAAGTTGAGAACTAAAAAGTACAATTATAGTGAGGATGTGTCTGTGAAAAAGGTTGTTGAAAAAATAGTAGGGATAAAAGGCTTAAGAACATAGTGGCCACCATAAAACAAGCAAATGATTTAAGTGAGCTAACTGTTGATGAGTTGTTAGGCTCCTTGCATTCCGATGAAGATAGGCTAAAGCAATATGATGATTAAGGTACAGTGGAAAATGCCTTTTACATTAAGATGCAACTATCCAATAGCAATTCTATTAGTAACAGTGAGTTTAAGTGGTAGAAGTTATAGTGGATAATCAAGTAAGAAAAGTTTGCTTAGTCATTCCTATAGAAGTTGGAAAGAATTATATATAGCTTTAGAGTTGATCTGGTAGTGTCTAGACTTTTTGTTAACTTTGTTATCCATGTTATGACTCATGTGATTTCACTTTTATTTATGTGAAGTAGAATATTAATTAAGTTGTTTATATATTGATAAGGGTTTAAGGTCATTTTATGTGATTATCAATCAGAGCTTAACAATGCTATTTCAACATGCAAATTACTTAAATTTCAAATCACTTAAAATATAGAAAAGCAATGCAGAATTTTAATATTTTGTGGATTTTTTAATTTATAAATTAAACTTTTGTTTCAATTATAAGAATTTCTAGTGCCATTATGTATTAGTAATTTGGAAGGAAGTTTCCATTTACATAATTTTTTTAGTAGTTAGAGAGAAATTGTACATTAGGAAAATTAAAAAGAAAATCCTTAGACGTTTGGTTGGTGAAAGAATAGTTCAAACTTGAAAACTTAGAAAAATTAAGATGTGACAAAATTAAGCTACTAAATTTATGGTGATGACCATTAACTACTTGAAAAATCCAAGAAAAGGGTATATTTTAGTTAATGATGTTTGTAGAAATCCATCAATTCTAGGATTTAAGAAAAAAAATCCAAATAGTTAAAGTAGTTAATTGAAAATAAGAATTATAATTATTTTAAGACATGGAATTTGTAAGCCAGAAAAGTACCAAGGAAATAGTACAACATCATTCCTCGAGTCACTGGCCCTTTGTTCATACTTTATTCATTGTTTGCTTTATTTTGGCTGATAATGTGGAACAATCATTGCCATTCCACCTTTTATTATTTGATTCTTATTTTCAGTTACTATAAGCTTTATGTTTTTATATAGTTTATAATAAAATTTTAATTTTATAAATATTACATAAGACACTTTTTTTACTATTTTCACATATATTTAGTTATTTTGGTGATGGAAGTTTTAAGCAATAAGACTAATCCAAATGTTTAATCCTCAAATGGCATAAGAAAGGAGGCTAAATTAAGTACTTATTTTTTTTGTCTTATTTGAAAACTAATAAATGAATATCCTATTTAATAAATGCTTATGACAAGTATATAAAATAAAATCACAAAATAATCACAATATTAGTTAAAGAGAGTAAGTAAAGACAGATAAAACTAATTTATAATGGTTCAGTTAAACAATGCTTGACATACATCCACTCCCTAATCTCCACTTGAGAACCGTTATCTCATTCCTTCAGTGGATGAAGAGAAGCCCTCTATAAAATATTTTCTTTGCCACAAATGAATAGGTCCCATTTTATTTTATTTTTTGCTTGTCAAGGGTGAAGAAAAACTCTTTAAAAATCTTTTTTAAAGTCATGAAGAACCCACAAAATATGTATCATAAAAAATTTTCCTAGTTACTACACTAACACATTCATATAAAACTCAAAGGCTCTTTATCTTACTTATACTAAGGAACTAAGGCTCAATATGATTTATGCAATGCACACATGTACTCAAATGATTTATCTATCTTTTTAAGGCTCTGAATAACTCTATAATATGCCAGAAGTTTTTCCCATAATTCCAATGTAGTTTATTTATACCTAAAACTAACTCAAACAGTTGTTCGACATACATGTTAATCATTACATTAACTAGTTTTTGAGCATCTTTGATTAATCAGTTGCATACCTTTGGCTAGCTAAACATTCATAAGTTGGGTATTTCATAATAGAACATTATGTAATTTTTGTAATACATTATTAGCTAACTAGTCAAGAATCTCTGACTAGTCAATTGACTATCAATTGCCCAGTCTAATAATTAATAGTGTAGTTGGTTGAACACAACCCATTCGATAAATTCTTGAAAATTTATCCAGTTAGCATATCCAAGTTGATGCCAATAGAAATTAGCATTTAAAACTTTCAACTCCTAAGTTTTTTTTTAAAATAAAACACATCCTTTGACAAAAATTTAACTTAAAAACCATTTCAAAATTTTACTAAAATTTATTTAAAAAAGAAGAAGTTTAAGATCAAGAAGTTTTCTTTAATTTTCATTTGATTATAAATGGATTTATGCATTATTTATAACTTTTAAAATAATTATGCAATGATTAAACACATGATTTATTGAAATGACCAAGAAAAGGTTGCAAAAAATATTATAATAATTTCCACACAAGGAGTGATTTGAATCTTTCTTATTCTTGGTCTACTTGAGTACCCTAAAATTTCTTTGCTTTTCCTATTGAACTTGATTTGCAACATATTGGTTAATTCAATTATAGTATCACCAAAAATAAATTTATTGGTAACAATATATTTTCTTGTTACCAAAATCATGGGTTAGTTAGTCTAATAGCATGATTGTGATTATTTACTATTTCAAAATTGGTTGGAAGAACAATAAGACAAGCCTTTAAAGAAAATTATATATTGCTATCCAATTAATAGTTATAGCATATTGAGGGCTAGGATGAAGAATTTTAAAATTTTACTCAGATAAACTTGATATTACAAATTCTTGGGTCGATAAAGTTAATGTTATAGATCAACGTTGGCACAATATTTAATGTCAAATATTTATTAGTAATACATGTGGAATGTCCTAAAGAGAAGGAATGAAATTTATTTATAGCTTAATGGAGTTTCAATTTATCTAACTGAAGGGAAAATATAAAAAATTGGAAGAAAATAAGCTATAAAGTCCTTACCAGATAATAAGGAGTTCAAGGGTAGATCTAGAAAATAAGAAAGGTTTTAGGCATTCTATTTGACTTACCTATGTGAATTTCACAATTATTGGGAATATTAAAAGAGCATTAGCTAGATAAATGAATCTTGGAATGCTTATTCAGCAAAATATTTAATTCATGGATGACTTTTTGTACATTGTAAATGGATTTAAGGATGCTTACCTATGCTTTAGAAAATAATGAACCTAAAGCATTTAAAGAGATAAGAACCATCTAAGAAAAGAAAAGAAAAGAAATTAATTTAGAATGAAAACAATATTTTCAACTTTGGATAAAAAAAGTCAAAATGATTGAAAGTAAGGAACAAATGCATAACATAAAAAGAAATGGCCTTATCTATATGATTAGAATAATAATTTGGACTTAAACCAAATATTAAGTTATAAACCGAAATTGAATGAACATGGTATGATAAAAGACATGACATACATATCAAGATGAAATGACCTTGGCTACGTATAAAAATCTAGAACTAAAATTAACTTAAATGAAATAAGTCTAGAATTATATGCAATTTAAGATTAACTAGGTTGCTAATTGAACATTGAGCATGCATTAAACGAAAAGGATGTCTAACTTTGAGTTCAATCATTATAGTCTCCACCTATTTAATCTGAGTGAAGATATGAAAAACTTAAGAAGAGAAACTAATCCTAACTAAAAGATTGTGTTTGGGGGTCAATTGTGTAATAGGGAAGATATTAGGCAACCTATTTCCTTGCCTAGTTGACTACCTAGTTTTAAAAATTTTGCAATACTAAAAAGGGTAATTTAAAATTTTAAAAATATAAGGACCTTCCATTATGTAAAATCAATGTGAGTTTTTTTTGTACCCTTAACTTGATTATTTTAATGCTTTACTTTGACCATAAATCCTCACATTTTCAATGCATGGGCAATTTAATTGTCAAGAGGAATTAAGGTTTTTATTTTCAAAGAAAATGTCTTAATAGTTAATTTTTTTTAGAAAATTTGAAAGTGATAAAGTTAAGTTTTTATTAAAATTAAATGTTTTTAATATATTTTTAAAAAAACTTAAACAGTTGAAAATTGAATTTTCAAAGGTTATACTATCTTAAAGTTTTGGATGGACTAGTTTAAAAAGATGTTAAAAAGTTACATAATAGGTAGTTTTCTATTTAGATAATTGTTTGAATTAACAATGAAACACCAGCTAGTTGATGGTAGGTTTTAAAAGTTACTGAGAGGACTTTATATTTAACTAGTCAATGCTCTAGATAGAGTTTGTCTATGTAGTCAAAGGAATGTGATAGATTAGTTGATCTCACTAAGAAATTAACCATTGCGATGGCTAGTTTAGATCTCTAACAACTATTTGAAACCTTGTGGGTTATAAATACTTGACTTTTGATTCAAGTGTAATACTTGAGTTTGGTTTCATGTGTAATCTTAATGTAATTATATCAGTACAACAACATATTTGAGAAAGTTATCAAGCATTTTAAGCTCATGTATACTCATTATCAATTTATTGTGAGTGTTATAACATTAAATTGAGCAATCAAATGTTATTGACGTTATAAAGTTAAATTGGAAGGGCTAGTTCTAGTTCTTATATTATTCACGAAGGATTTTGGCTTAACCATAAAAGAACAACATAAAAGAGTTCCTATTCACCTGGGAAAATAAAGAGACTTGTAAGAAGTTTCCTATTTAAGTAGTTGAAAGAAGAGTTTAATGAAATCCTATATGAGTCTTAGGAACTGGATGTAAACAAAATTTGTTTGTCAAACTACTATAAAATAGATTATTAAATCTCTTCCTTACTCCCTTCACATGTTTATGTGATACCCTTTTAACTACATTTCCATTCTATATTATCATTATATTAGAGCATGGCCAAATTGCATTTTTTTTGGAAAACATTTCTTAAATTTATTAATAACCAGTTCACTCTCTCTTAAGTGCCATTGGAAACCAATAACTGATATTAGAGTGGGTTTTTTACACTAAAAATTGAAAGAAAATTTTAAATAAAGATCATTATGATATAAGTAGGTGCATTAACATTTTCATCTAGCCAATATGACAAAAATTTAGTAGAACTCCTTTATTTAATGGAAATGATTATTCATATTGAAAAAAGAATAAAATTATTTTACCTGGTGAAAGACATTGAATTATGGATGTTGAATATAATGGCCTATCCATAACTATCAAAACCATTGATGATATGAAAGTTTCTAGATGAAAGGAAGAATAGGGTTCCTAAGAGAAGAAACTCATTTCCTTGAATAGCAAGGCCATTCACATACTATTTTTTCCATTAAGAAGGAATGAGTCCAATAAATGTGTGAGATGATAAATGAAATTTAGCACATATTAAAAATTGCACATAAGGGAACTAATTGAGTCTAGGAGAGGGAAGTGATCGTGCTTACTAATTAATATGAATTGTTCAAATGAAGCAAGATAAAAGCATGTTAAGCATCTAAACTAGATTCATTGATATTTTAAATTATCTTAATGGCCTAGAAAATGTTATACTATTGTCAACATGGTGAGATAATTACTTAGGACCCTTCTAAAAGACTTGAAAGCTAAGTTGACAACCATATAAAAAGTTAAGGACTTGATATGCTATGATTTGAGGAACTTATTAGACCTCTTCTTACCTATGAGATGAGTCCAAAGGAAACACCAAAATAAGATGTGGCTCTTAAGAAGAAGAACTTGACATTCAAGGCTTTAAAGGAGAAGTCAAATGAAAAGGAAGATACATCCTCAAATGGAAGTGAGGAGGAAGACATAATACCCATCACCAGAGGATTTATGAAGTTTCTATTGAAAAAGAAGTTTTCTAGGAGAAATACGCTCAAAGAGGTAACTTTAATATCAAAATTAAATCAAATAACATGATTTTTTTAGTGTAGGAAACTAGGTCTTGTAAAGGAGAAGAGGAAATTTAAAAAAAAAGGAAAAGAGGAACTAAAAAAAGAAAAAAGAAAGGCTTTTAAAGCCTTAACTTGGGATGATTATAGCGAATTAAAAGTGAGCATTCAAAAAAAGATGTTGCTTAAATATACTACATGGGTCGTGATTATTATGTGATATCCTTTATCTCTCAATCTTATGATAGTGATGTTGAGTAATCTTATAATAAAACTTCTAAGAGAATTGACATTATGAGCATAAAAAGGGAGAAACCATTTTCCAAATTTAAAGAAGCTCAAAGGCATTTAGATGTATGTATGAATGAAAAATGAGAAGTTAGTATAAAATCAAAGTTGTTAAATTAATTGAGGTCTTAAGCCATGATTTTTGTTGAACTAAGAGAGATTCACCTTACTTTGATGATGAAAAAAAAAAAACCCAATGGACTAATATTTTTGTGTTTGAAGTGTTGGAATATAGCTATTAAGTTCAATTGTTAAAGAAGATTTTTATAGAGTCCTAGAACAAAATTAGTATTCATGAAGTGGATTGATCAAGACTCAAGTTTTTGGAATAGTCAAGATAGAACTTATATAAGTTATCATTTGAATTTTTTATTGTAAATCTAACTTAGATCTTTTTGGTGCTTTGATGAGGCTCATTTATGCGTAGCACATTCATAATTTACAATATGCATATAGGTTGATAATCAAGATGAATTTTGTGTGAAATGTTTTTAATAATCCTTTTGGTGAATTAACAAATTATTTTTGAAGGTTTTGGATGGGTGTATGAGTTTATGAAGTATTTATTATTTTAGATTATGCTTGGATTTGATTTAAATTGCTTTCGATAAAATTTTATGTGTTTTTTGGGATTTCAACGATGGTTTTGAGTGTGTTTAACAATACTATATGCTCCCACTATTGTTCTTTGCATTTATCAATGCCGGTTATGGGGTTTCTTCAATGGTGCCATGGTAGACCCATGTTGAAGGGACTGTAATAGTGGTAGACCAACGACATCATTGTATCCATAGAAACTGCTATTAAATGGAAAAAATCATGCTACAATGACTATTTCTTAGTAGTAACAATATTTTAATGCATTAGAATGTTAGACAAAGGTCACAAATGACTATATTAAGATCCTAGGGCTATAAATAGTTTGTTTTGCATGAGTTTTAATCATCTAAATGTCTAGAAAACAATCATTCATGTGATTTTGAGTGTTAAGAAGATTTTGTTATAAGGTTTTGTTAAAGTTGTCTTTAAAGGCTTTTTAAGCATAATTTTATTGCATTCATAATGATTTTTTGTAAGCCTCTAAATACACTAAATAATGTTTAAGTCAGATTATTTTTCAAATGTATCTTTGAGAATGGCTATTGAGTAGTGCATAAGAATGGCTACCTGGTGCTAGTGATCATCAAAACTAGATAAAACCTCCGTTGATTCAAATAATCTCTCCTTTTTTTATATTGACAAAACCATGTGATATTATAAACAACACAACCAAAGCAACTATCAAAATTTTCCAACACCAATTAAATTTAGTTGATAGCACTTAAAACTTATTAAAAAACACCCCCTTTATACAATACCAAAAGTAAAAAAACAACAGCATTCTAATCACAATTTTATAATTACAAGCCCAAATTGATCTAAAAAATCAACATTCAATAAAAAAACTTCAAATTATCAAAATTTACTAACTCCCCATAAATTAATCATATTTAGTAATAATTTCAACAAATTTAATGCAAACTCCCCCTAATTCATTAAAAATCATGAATCCCTCTAAAATTTTGAATTATGTCCAATTAAAATTTAATCTCCCCCTTAAAAAGACATAATACCTCATTCATATGCTCCCTTTTTTTAGAGTCATCAAAAATAAAAATAAGAATACAAACATTCAAATATCATAATGAAAGAATACATATATTATGAGAAATTTCTATTTATCGTGCCTATCTTCTAATTATGCAAAACCTATCCTCATTAATTGATTTAGTAAAAATATTAACTAATTGATGAATTTTATCCATAAACTTTAATTCAATATCCCCATTTTGCACATGATCTTTAATAAAATGATATCAAATTTCTGTGTACTGATTTTTAGAATGATGAATATGATTTTTAGTAAAACAAATTACAATTTTATTTCCACCCCTAATAGTTATCTTGCCAACTTAATTATTGTCGAAGTCATAGAATTTGTGCACAATAAAACTATTTAAGGTAATAGACTTAGCTTCTGTCATAGATAAAACATTTGAATTTTTTTTCTTAGTAAACTATGAGATTAATGCTTCTCGTAAAAATTTATACACACTAAATGTACTTTTCCTATTTAACAAACTAATTGCATAATCTGCATCTAAATAATAAAATACCTAATTCATTTTACTACATAAATATCTAAGGATGCATATAACAACTAATAGATGTAATTCCTTGGGGCATATTTGAAACCTAGTACATAAACATACACTAAACATTGTTTTGGGTCTACTAGTAGTACGATATAACAATCTTCTAATCATACATTGATAATGTATTACATCTACTAGCTTATCTTTTTCATCCTTATTTAACTTAGTGGATATGTTCACTGGGGCACCTAGAGGCTTGATTTGGTCCATTCCAAAGCACTTGAGCAACTGCTTGGTATATTTAGCTTGATTGATGAAGATGCCTTCCTTCATTTTTTTTATTTGAAGCTTAAGGAAGAAGTTTAACTAACCTATCATGCTCATTTCAAGTTCCCTACTTATACACATCGAAAATTCTTTAAACAAACTCTCATTAGTAGCATCAAATATAATGTCATCCATATATTGTTGAAAAATTAAGATATCATTGTTCTCCTTTTTTAATAAATAATTTTGTATATAAATTTCCCTCAATAAAACCATTTTTTAGAGAAAATCACTTAATCTATTATACCAAGCCCTATTTCTTTTTTAAATCATACAGTCTTTAATTAATTTTAAAATGTGATTAAGTGCATCATGAACTTCAAAACTTGGGGATGTTCTACATATACCTATTCTATTATAAACCCATTTAAAGATGTTGTTGGTTCGCAAAACAAACAACGAGTTTTACGCTAAAAAATCGCAAGTATACGTGTCGTATCAGTAATAAAGAACGGATATTAATTCTACGAGGATTGTATCTAGACACCTTATCAATTTGGCTTACACTTTGTTCAAGAAAT
>JAOXYD010027486.1:0-14300 GCA_028565735.1 Pinacopodium congolense | reverse complement strand
TGATTAGTATAGAATCATCCAACAAGTAGTTGGAAAGGAGACATAGCCTATCTTTGGGGTAGGTGAACTTCTTTAAATTACCTTGTGTCTTTCTCTTCACTCAACCTATTTCATTTACTTTGATATTTTCATTATCATTCCATCTTAGGTTGAATCTTGGTTTAGTAATTGCATCTAGTTTCCAATTGATTTACGTTGCTAGTTTAAATTTGCGAAAAAGTTTTAATACCCAACTCACCCCCCCTCTTGGGTGTCATAGGGCTTACAAATCTCACTCTCATATCTCAAACAAAGGCAATTTTCTCATACTTTTTAAGTCTTCAGCGAAGTAAACTTCTTCATTTCTTGGTAAGATTTTTTTTCTGCATTTTATGTGGCATCTTTACTAACTGTAACCATGGTGGCTTTCTACCATCTGTCTTTGTTTCTCGTGAGAACATAATAGAAGCCAATATTTCAGTACGAACAGATTCCTAGATTTCGATGGCGTATTCACTTCTTCTTTTTTATTTTGTTGTCAGCTTCCTCTGCCTCCAGGCCTTTCCTAGAACACGAAGGGACACCTTTCATAACTTGAATGCAAATGTGAATGCAAAGCTCAGTAAGGAATCATTTTTACTGCTAAAGGAAAGTGTAGAGTTTCGGGTTCACCTAGGGATAAAAAAAAATCTATAGTAATTTAATACCTCAAAATGTTAAAAAAGAAATTTAACTTTCTATAAATATTTAATATTTTTAAAATAACTCTAAATTTAACATTAGATCAAGATTCTTTTTAAATATTTTTAAAACGTTAAGATTTCTTTTGAACGCTCTAAGAACATTAAAATCTGACTCGAACATTCTGAAATATTAAAATTTTAATTTAAATATCAATAAAAACACTAAGGTTAAAATGATTTTTTTAATTACTTTCTCTGTAGGGTTATGAACGATCCTCGATATGGATAATGAACTTACTATTGGAAATCAACATGAATCTTACTAATCTTATTTACTGAGTAAATCAAAATTATTCATGAATTTGTATAAATTACAATAAATGATTATAATGCGAAAAATTACTCATTTTGCAATTTATTATAATCAAGTTGTTAAATTATATGAACATGTTCTTAAATTGGTTGGATAAGGTCGTCAACTTTTGAGTAAGCACTTAAAACTTTTGAATATTATTTATGAAAATTTCTCTAATTAAAGTGTACTAAATATTTATGCACTTTTCATACTGCTTGAATTTGTTAATGAATAAGAAGAGATCGTATATTTAAGAAACTTTTTTAAATAGGTGCAAAAAATTTAACATTATTTATAAATAACTTTGAAAGAGTAAGAATGATACACTATTTATACAAGCAAATATGTGTTAAAGATAGAAATACAATTAATCTGTAATGAATTACTTGGCTAAGATTATGGAACTATTACAACTGTTATAATCTTAATTTTTAGGAGATAGGTTGCTTGATTTATGGAGTGAAGAATGCTTATGCATTATCATCCCCCCTCAAGCTCATGCTGGAAGCAACTGTGAGCTTGTGTCTTAGTTGACAAAATGTGGTGGAAGAGAGAGCCTTGGTCATAATGTACGCAATTTGATCTTTGGTTGGAATGTGAATGACGGGGAGAGCCTTTTTGGCCACCAATTCACGAATAAAATGTATGTCGATTTCGATATACTTGGTGCGAGCATAAGCAATGGGATATGCATTGAGAAAGGTAGCACCAAGATTATCACACAACAAGGTAGGTTTTAGGTTGAAGAGACCAATTTCACTAAGTAGTGATGTAATCCAATAAAGTTCTATTGATGCGAGTGCAATGCTGTGATATTTTGCTTCAGTGTTAGAACATGCAGCTATTGTTTATTTCTTAGCACTCCAAAAAATGAGGTTAGAGGCCAGACAAATGAAATATCTAGAGGTAAAGCGGCAATCATCAGGACACTCAGCCCAATTGGCATCTGAGTATGCAGTAAGTGTAAGGTTTTGAGATTTGGTGAAGTGTAGACCATGGAAGGGAGTGGATCTCAAATACCTTAGTATTCTTTTAACTGTTGTCCAGTGGATGTCGGTAGGGCAGTGTAAAAACTGAGAGACTTTATTAACATCAAATTGAATATTAGGACGTATGAGACAGAGGTATTGAAGAGCACCAATAGTGTTTTGGTATTTAGTAGGGTTAGAAAGGGGAGTGCCATGATTTTTAGAAAGAGGTAAGGTGGGTGTCATAGGAGTGGGTACTGATTTAGAGTGGTCAAGATTGGTGTGGGTAAGAAGGTCTTTTGTGTATTTTGCTTGAGTGAGAAGCATACCAGTAGGTGTAGCTATAGATTTAATACCAAAGAAATAGTGAAGAGGACTAAGATCTCTAATGGAGAAGGAAGTATTGAGTTCTGTGATGAGTGATGTGATAAAGGTTTCAGAAGAACTTGTTAAGATATCATCTACGTAAACTAGGAGGAAGGTCATATCAGTAGAAGTAGTATGAATGAAAAGGGAGGTATCATATTTAGAAGGAATAAAGTTGAGATCAAGAAGTATTTGGCTTAGGCAATGAAACCAAGCACGGGGAGCTTTTTTGAGTCCATAAAGAGCTTTGTTTAGGTAACAGACATAGTTTGGGTGAAGAGGATTAATAAAACTTGGAGGTTAGAGCATATAAACTAGTTCATATAGATTTCCATGGAGAAATGCATTGTTTACATCTAGTTGACAAATTGGCCAGCTGTTGGAGAGAGCGATGGTTAGGATTATATGAATGGTAATTGGTTTGATAACTAGGCTAAATGTATCAGTATAATTAATGCCATGGGATTGGTGATAACCTTTGGCTACTAATAGGGCTTTGTAACAATCTAAAGAACCATTAGGTTTGCATTTGGTTTGAAACACTCATTTACATCCTACTAAATTGGTATTGGAGGGAGGAGGGACAAGGGTCCAGGTTTGATTATGATAAAGGGCTTGAAACTCTTCCAACATGGCTTGGCGCTAATGAGGGAATTTCTTGGCTTATGTGTAACAGGTGGGATCAAGGGCATCGGATGTAGTTGTGTGAAAGGTAATGTAATCAGGTAGGGTTCTGGGTATCCAAGTGTTGTCATGGGTGCAGGTTGTCATAGGATGTTGATAAGGTTGAATTTTTGGTGACTAAGACTATGTTGGTAATGTTTGGGGTGGTTGGACTGAAGATGGCGGAAAATGGTTATTAGGTTGATTTGGTAGTTAGGTAAGATCAAGGGGAAGGAGTAAGTTAATGTTTAAAGTTTGTGTGTTACGTTATGGAGCAGCGTTAGGTTGTGGAGCAGTGACTGGTAGGGCATAGGGGAAAAGAGTTTCAATGAATCGAACATGGCGAGAGATATGCATTTTATTGTTTTACGGATCAAGACATTTGTACCTTTTGTAATGTGGAGAAAACCTAAGGAAGATACAGGGAATAGATTTTGGGGTAAGTTTTTCATTTCTAATAGAGCCAAGAAATGGAAAACTGGTACAACCAAAAACTCGTAGATGGGCAAGATTTGGTTTGGTGAGATATAAAATTTCATGTGGTGACTTATGATTGAGGATTATTGTGGGTAGCAGATTAATGAGTTAAACAACGGTTGAAAATGCTTCGTACTAGAAGGATTTAGGAAGGAAGGCATGAACAAGTAGGGTGAGGTCATTCTCAGTGATGTGTCTTATTTTTCGTTCAACAAGGCCATTTTGTTGAGGATTATAGGGACAAGAGATGTGATAAGTTATACCATTTGTTGTTAGGTATTGGGCAAAGGGTCCTTTGATGAGTTCATTGGCACCATCACATTGACACATTTTAATTTTGGTAGAGAAGAAATTTTCAGTTTGGGCTTTGAAATGTTGAAATTGAGGAAAGGCTTAGGTTTTATTGGTTAAAGGATAGATCTAAGTATAGAGACTGAAATCATTAATGAAAATTATAAAATAACGATAATCAGATAAAGAGAGTGTAGGGGAAGGACCCCAAATGTCACAATGAATAAGTTACACACATGATGAAGAGGAAAAGGGTAATTTTTTACTTTTATCTTGGAGATATGAGGTACAAGACTTTATTATATTAGGTTTAACATAGAGACTATGAGATAAATGAGAGCATGCAATTGCAGGGATGACCAAGCCTTTGATGCCAAATTTCAGAAGAGACATTATGAGTAGTTAAGGCAACTGGATTAGAAAATGCTTAAGGAATCAGCATTAGGTAAAGATTATTGTTAATAGTTCCTGCGAGTAGTGGTATCTTGGTTTCGAGATCCTTCATAACACCAAAATGATTAAACTCAATTGAACAAGAGTTATCACGGACAAATTTTCCAACTGATAAAAGATTTGTAGTGAGTTGAGGAATATGTAAAACATTTAGTAAGTAAAGCAATTTATGATTTTGAGCAAATGTGATTGAACCAGTTGAAACAATTGGAAGAGTGTTACCATTATCGACGAGCACTTGACTGTGGCCTTGATATGGTTCAACAGAATCTAGAAGTTACAAATCAGGTGTCATATGGGAGGTTGCTCCGGTATCAGAAAGCCATTCAATTATATTACTATAGGTATTGTCATGGGCTTGGATGTTTAAAGCATTAAAGGCTGTGTAGATGCTAGTTTGGTTGGAGGAGGATTGAGGTTGGGCATTTCTAGAATTTGAATAGCGAAAACAACATCGGGCTGTAGTGTGGCCTATTTTGTAACAAATTTGGCATGTAGATTGGGTTTGGGAGTAATTAGGTCATGGGTTTGAAGTGGTTTGTGGGTGGGCCCAGTTTGACATGAGTGGATTAGGTTGGTTGAAATGGGATTGGTGTAGGGAGTTGGGCTGGGCTATGGTGGGTTGCTGGTGATGTGGGAAATGAGATGGGTTAGGGGTAATAGGCCAAGGGCCCAACAAGTTTAAATGATAAGGAGGTAGATTGGGGTGGTTATGGTTGCAGGACTGGTGAGGAAGACGATTGCGACGGCTTAGTCCAGAAGGGCAACCCTGGTGGTTGGCGGAGGTGAAGAAGGCGACGTCGACGGCACGACATGATAGATCAACAAGTGTTGCTCTTGGAAGAGGAACTTTGCACGGAGATCCGAAAACGATGGAGGGGAGTCACGATTCTCGATGGCTATCATAAAGGCTTTGTAGTCAGCGGGAAGGCCATTGAGAGCGAATATTATGAGGTCTTCATCTGCAACAGGGTCACCGATTGCTGCAAGGTCTTCAGCAGCTGAAGAGAGCACGATGAGGTAATCTGTAATGGAGGAGTTGTTTTTCTTGGTTATGTGTAATTTTTGTCGGAGTAGTGACCAACGTGTTAAGGTCTATTGCAGAAAAAAATTGTTCTAGGCGAGTCCAAAGTTCAAGTGCAGTATCACAACCGGTGGCTAGAGGAGCGATGGACTGAGAAAGAGTGGTTATAATGGCACAATAAACAAGACCATCATTTTTATCCCAACGTAGTCAGTCAGAGGAGGGGGAAGAAGTGGTTGTTAGTGGTGGAGATGATGTGCCGTCAATATACTATAAGAGGTCATAAGTACGCAGGATGGTGCGAACTTCATTTCATCAGATTATATAATTGGTGTTGTTTAAGATGATTGTTATAAAATTGGTGATGTTGTGCATGGGTAGAGATGGGGAGGTGAGGGAAGATAGCTGGGTAAGTTATGTTTCCCTGGTCGATGTTGGTTGAAGAGGGTTGTAGGGATAGTAATTTAAACAGATTGGGGATGGATGGGTGAAGAGGAGGTTCAGAACCTAGTATATGATACTATGAAAGAGTAGGATAAATGAAACTGTTTTTGTTGTATATTCATATGAAGGATTGATGCACTATTTATACAAGCAAATATGTGTTAAAGATAGAAATACAATTAATTTGTAATGAATTACTTGGCTAAGATCATGAAACTGTTACAACTGTTATAATCTTGATTTGCAGGAGACAGGGTGCTTGATTTATGGAGTGGAGAATGCTTATGCCTTATCAAACTTTATCAAACTTTTTAATTATAAGCTCAAGAAATACTCCATTCATACTAATAAAGTTATATTTTCTTCTCTAAATTTGATCCATTTGATTAGATGTTTTATTGAACCTCTTTATTAGCTTTAAATCGAATGAAATTTAATTTATTCATCTTTAATTTTTAAAAGTTCATTTTTGATATATGTCTAATTTTGAAAATTTACTAACACTAACACGATCAAATTGTTAATCATAAACAGCAATAAGTTTTGATTAAGTTACAAACTTTAAGTTTGAACTACCCGATCTAAGCAAATTCATTCTTTTGTATGGTTATATCTTGGAATTCATTCCACAGGCATTCCTTCACGAGTGACAGGGGTAGTGCTTTTACTTGTTTTTTTAGCTTAATAAATATGTAAAAAGTATCATTTAAACTCTAATATTTTTACCAATATTCAAATTAAACCATAACATTTTAGAATGTTCAAATCAAACCGTAACATTTTATAAGTATTCAAAAAAAAATTTACATAGATCCTAAGATTTTAAATTCTCAAATTAAACCAGAATTATTATAATCTTAACAATTTTTTAAATTAACAATTGAAAATAAAATTTTGAATTTTCATCAATTATGAAGTTTTCTTTAAATTTTTTATAAATATTCTGATTTTTTAATGTGTTATAAATGTTAAAATCTTTTTTAGATATTGTTGAACATTATTTTTTTTTTAAATTTCATCCAAACTTTAAATATTAAAACATAATTTCAATCTACATATCTTTGAACGACGTGATTACTTTTTTAATATATATATTGGTAAACTTTTAAAAATCCATGATAATATATAAATAAAATTTTCATATGCCATATGTTTAGTAGTTAAGTTCAATTAGTAGATACTGAATTCACAACCATTTTAACAATATAAATTGGTTCATATTTGAGTTGGAAGAGTAAGGTTTTAGCAAGGATTACAAAACCAGATCAGACCGACCAATTGGAACCGACTAGCTTTTCAGTCAGATTTCTTTTAAATCGGTAAATATAAAAATTAGACTGTTTTTTTGTAACCAGTCAGTTTAACTAGTTGCAAAATAATCGATCCGACCAGTTAAAGTCGGTTTAGATTTTTTTATTTCATTGTCTCCTTCAATCAACCCTACCTACTCCGTCGTCTACTTTTTTCAATCATCAATTTGCTCTTCCTGTTCACTTTTCTTGCTCTGCTGCCTGTCTTCTTCGCCACCTGTTCTTACTCTACCACTTGCTTTGTTCATTGTTGTGGAGCTACCAGTATAGAGAGCTTAATTTTTACACGTGCCTGCTCTTAGTCCATCGTTTTCTTTGTTAATCATTGTGGGGCTACAAATACAGAGAGCTACCAGTACAAACATCTACCAGTATAAAAGCTACAAGCCAGTGGATCTACGATAGTGCACAAGTCCTTGGATCTTTGTGAATCGCCTGCAGTTAATAGCGCTTGATCTTTGTGAATTGCCTGCAGTGAATAACGCATCTTTAGGTCATCGCCTTCATCTGCTAATCTGTTGCACCTACAGTGGATACCATTCAATCTTTCTTTATTCGACTTCATCTGTTGATCTGCGATAGTTTTCTATAGTGAATAGCACTTGATCTATCTTAGGTCTTCACCTTCATCCCCTGATCTATTGATCAGGCTTTATCCGCTTGATCTGCCACTTAATCTACCACTTGATCCACTTGATTACCTTTCATCCATTACTTTGTTTTTTTATTCGACTTCATCCGCTTGATCTGTTGCTCCTGCCATTTGATATGCCGCTTGATCTGTTGGTTTTATCGCTTTTGGGTTGTGTTTACTCTTTAATTGAAATTAAATTCAAAGTCCAACATCTTAAACAACTAATGTAAGTAGGTAAGTGTCAAGTTAATGCATTTTAAAAGTTATAAGTAATGTTTAAATTTAATGTAATTTTCAAATTTAACTAATGTATTTACAAGTTAATTAATATTTGAATTTAACTAAATTAGTGTAACATAATATGATTGTTTATTTTAAAATTCTTGAGGTTGATATTATAATAGAAAATATAAAAAAATTCAACAGAGATGACATCTTTTGTTCATGGAAAAGTTTATCCAATATGAAATTTTTTCCTATTACTCAAATATTTGATTGAAACAATTATATTACTTGTTTTGTGGTAGAATGTTTAAAGGTAGAGAAATGTATAAGATGAAACAACTTCTTATTGATATAACAGGTAATATTTCACTTTACAATAATGTACCATTTGATGTGCGTGAGATGATTACACCTTATTTGAAAGAACAAATGAAAAAGAAAAAAGAAAAAAATAGAGGTTTATAATAATTCTTTTGAAGATGATGAAGTAGAAATTGTATAACACGTATCAATTAAAGGAAAAAAGGAAAATTGTTATTAATTTATATTCTTATTTTCCTTAAAGAAGTACTCCTTGTTATCAGTTGAGTTTAAAAAGTACTTTGCATAATAAGGACGCTATTTTACTTTGTAAAAGAGTTAAGACTAGATGGTTTTATCATTCTTATATTCCTTTGAATGCTCTAAATTTACCTTATTTTCAAGAAACAATAGATGCCACAATAACAATAAGTATTGGATTTAATACACCTTCTTATTATGATATTCATGTGCTTTTACTTCAAGATTTGAAAAAAGAATGTCAATTAATTGTAGATTCATATAGATTTGAATAGGAAATAACATGATGCACTATCATGATAGATAATTCGACTGATTAAAAGTAAAGAACTTTGATTAATTTTTAGCGTACTATAATATTGAAACAACTTTTGTTAAGTCTGATGATGCTTCAGATATGGTGAAAAGTGCTCATTCTTTATTTAGAATATTTTATGAAATTGTTGAGTGGGTTAGATCGAAGAATGTAGTTCACTTTGTTACAGATAATGCCGCTAATTATGTATTAGTTGGATACTTGTTGAAATCAAAGTATGAGAATATTTATTGGTCTCCATGTGCTACTCACTGTGTAAATCTCATTTTAAAAGATATTGGATTTATGCATTATACTTCTAGTTATGCTTCATGTGTATCTAAGATCACAATTTTTATGTATATTCATTTAATCTTTTTTATCCTTGTTTAAAAATTAAGAAGATTAGGTTGAAATAGTGCATTATATTGCTACTAGATTTACGACTACTTTTATAACTTTGAAAAGTATTTATAATCATAAACAAGTAATGTAGAATTTAGTAACGAATAAACACTTTTTGAGTCACAATTATCAAAAAGTGATAAAGGAAAAGAAGTTTATACTATTATCATGGATAATAAATTCTGGAATGCTTACTTGAGTACTGTAAAAATTATAGCTCCAATGATAAGATTGTTGAAGATTGTTGACTCACATAAAAAGTTGTCTTTAGGATATATATACAATGGCATGCATATGGCTCATAGTTTAATTATGAATCTTTTCAAAAGGAATGAGAGATTATACAAGCCTTATACATAAATTATTGAAAAACGATGGAATAAGCATCTTATTCAAAGAATTCATTTAGTAGCTTTTTTTTTTCAATCTTTATTGTTTATTTAGTGAAAATGTATGTACAAATGAAATAATGAGTGATGTTTTTTATGTGATTAAGTATAAAGGTATGTTTTCTATAGTAGAGCAATTAAAAGCATAAAACAAAATCATATTGTATTCTAAAAGTTCATGGAATTTTACTAGACCATCTACAAAGAGGGAAGTTATGATGAAAAAAATGCAATTTAGTAAGTTTTCATAATTTAAGTTTCATTTTTCACTTATTAATAATATATTTTAATAATTTTCTTATAAATTTTAATTTAAAATATAGATGAGTGGTGAAGATTATTTAGTGAAAGTGCTTCGATGTTAAGAAACCTTACCATTAGATTATTCAGTCAAATGACTTATGCATCAAGTTATGATAATTGGAGTGTTTTTTTTAACATATTCATTCATACCAAAAAGTAAAATCGTTTGAAACATCAAAGACTCAATATCGATTTTATAACGATTTGAATGTATGAATTATGGCAACAAGTACAATTTAAACCCAAATATTTGTATGGATATGTTGGTCAGATCCTAACGTTTGGCAGCGTTCAGGGTAAACTCTAATGTTTTCAAAACGTTCAAAAAGAATATTAACGTTTCTAAAACGTTTAAATCAAATCCTGACCCATTTTTCTGTTAATATTTTCGTTAACTAACACGTGGCCCAGAGTTTGATTCAAACATTTTAGAAACATTAGGGTTCCTTTTTAATATTTTAGAAATATTAGGATTTATTCTGAACACTATCAAACGTTTAGATTTAAATTGTACGTTTTTCCTATGTATGATTAAGACATTGATGTTTTCTATATTTAGGTGAGTACAACTTGTAATCTTTATTTTTTTTAGTGTTTATTAAATAAATTATCAAAATAAATTATTCTATTTTTATGATTTAACTGTTTATTATAAATTTTATATTTTAAAAATTATTATTATTATTTATCTATACTATTAACTATTATACAAGTTTTTCTTTATAATTTAATTAATTTTTTGTTTATTTATAATTTAAAATAACATTGTATACTTTCAACATAACATAAAATATTAAATTAAAAGATTCTCAAATATAAATATATTTAATTTAAATTATTAAATATACTAATAATTTATAAATTATGTATTTTAAATAAATTAAAAATTAACAATCTAAATAAATTACAAACTGTCATCTTATATTAATATCGCATCAAGTATCCAAAATTTTTCTAATATTAGTTTTATAATAATATTTTCATCTTTACTTCAAAATTTTTCATTTTATTATATAACCTCAAAAAATAAAGTACAAACATTTATGAAATAGTAATAACAACCGAAGTTCTTTCTAATTCAGACAACTTGAAAAACATTAAATATGTTTAATTCAAATTTTATTTTTTAAATCATTTTTCATTATGTTTTTTTTTTTTACATTATTAGTTAAAACTCTTGTTAAGATTAGTTATTACTAATTCAGATAACTTGAAAACTACTAAATATTTTTAATTCAAAATTTACTTTTTAAATCATTTTTAATTATGTTTAAAAATATTTTTTATTTTACATTATAAGTTAAAATTCTTGTTAAGATTAGTTATTACTATTTCATAAATGTTTGTATTTTATTTTTTGAGGTTATTTGATTAAAAAAATTTTGAAGCAAAGATGAAAATTTTATTATAAAACTAATATTAGAAAAATTTTGGATACTTGATGCAATATTAAATATAACATAACAGTTTGTAATTTATTCAGATCGCTAATTTATAATTTATTTAAAATACATAATTTATAAATTATTAGCATATATAATAATTTAAATTAAAGATATTGAAATTTGAGAATCTTTTAATTTAATATTTTAATTTATTTTTTATATTTTGAAAGTATACAATGTTATTTTAAATTATAAATAAACAAAAAAAATTAATTAAATTATAAAGAAAAAAGCTGTATAATAGTTAATATTATAGATAAATAATAATAATAATTTTTAAAATACAAAATTTATAATAAATAATTAAATTATGAAAATAAAATAATTTATTTTGATAATTTATTTAATGAACACTAAAACGTAACGATTACAAGTTATACTCATTTAAATCTAGAAAACATCCATGCATTAATCATGTATAAGCAAAATGTACAATTTAAACCCAAACGTTTGTATGGATATGTCGGTCAGACTTTAAACGCTTACGTTTTTAAAATGTTCAAAAAGAACCCTAACGTTTTAAAACGTTTGAATCAAACTCTTGGCCACGTGCCAGTTAAGGGAGAAATTAACAGAAAATTGGGTCAAGGTTTGATTCAAATGTTTTAGAAATATTATGGTTCTTTTTTAATATTTTGGAAATGTTATGGTTTATCTTGAACGCTGCCAAACGTTAGGGTTTGACCAACATATCCATGCAAACGTTTGGATTTAAATTGTATTTTATGCCTATGATTTATGTATGGATGGTTTCTAACCTTGACCTCGTCCCTCCATGTGTTTTTTCTTTTCTTTTAAAGTTTTAAAAATTACTATTATATTATTTTAAAATTTTGAATATTAGATTTTATGATTTAAAATTTTCAAATTTTCATTTTAGGGTTTTATAATTTAAAGTTGAAGTATATGATTTTAGGATTTTAAAATTTTGAATTTTGAATTTAAAATTTTAAATAAATATTAAATTTTAAAATTTTAAATTTTAAATTTTAAATTTTAATTTCGTAAATATATCAAATTGAGAAAGTCATAGTTTAAAGGTGGGTTTTGGAAATGGTGGGACTCAGGGGAGGGTTATAAGGAGGGCGCTTTTTGGTGGCTTTTCTTTTATTAATGGAATTATTTGCTTTTTTTTTTCCTTTTTTAGCTATTATGTGAATAAAATAAATGATCTAACCATTGAAGTTTAACCGTACTCTTCAGGGGCATAAATAAGAAGTAAAAAACATAATTAGACAAATCAATCAACAGACCAAAAAAAGTACTAGAGGAATATTATTTAAAAAAATTGAAATCTCAAAGTTTAAATCAAAATTTTTTAAAGATTTTAAATTCAAGTCATGTGATAAATTAAGGG
This sequence comes from Pinacopodium congolense, assembly GCA_028565735.1. Taxonomy (NCBI): domain Eukaryota; kingdom Viridiplantae; phylum Streptophyta; class Magnoliopsida; order Malpighiales; family Erythroxylaceae; genus Pinacopodium; species Pinacopodium congolense. The sequence goes on along the minus strand of JAOXYD010027486.1, from coordinate 1,673 downwards.
GTTGTTTGGTTTTACTTCTATTTTTTACTGTAATTTTTTATTTCTATTTTTTATTTTATAAAAAAGAAATCGTTTATTTGATATTTGTAATAAAAATTAAAATAATAGTTAAATTTTTTAATTAAAAATTAATTAATAATAACAATTAAATATGAAATAAATTCAAATTTTTAAATCAAAACATTCTTATACATCTTAAAAAATATATTAGTTAATATATTATATCAATTAAATAGAAAAATCTGATTTGTAACCTATTTTCAAAATATGAAAAACATAGCTTTTTAATTTTTTTTAATTTCTATGTTAATTTTTTCTAATTTTGAAAATTGAAAATTAAAATAGAATGTAATAAATAGTTTTCTTCTTTGATTTTTGTGCTTATAAAAAATCAAAATCAAAAATAAAAAAATATAGAAATGATAACAAATTTGTTAGCATTTATGATTATTGCATTAAACATTAAATTGAAACCTGAATCCATAAGTCCAAATTATGCAAAAGATGTTCTTCCCTCTCTTCCTTCTTGTTGTTCTGGTTTTCTATCCGATGGTGCAGAAAACCATTCAACCTTAACTGTTTGATACATCAGTTCTTTACGAAGGGAGAGGGAAAGGGCTTAAGCCCAAATGATTTTAAATTATTTTAAAACCCATTAACCATCATATTGGGTTCCTTTATGTAGAGTACATCTATTATGTGACATGGGACACCTAGATTAATTAACTAATCTAACAATTTCCTACTTGACCCATGTTATAACTTGGTGATTCAATAATAAACTTTTAGTGCACAACGATACATTGAATTGATCAAGTCATCCTTAATAGAATTAAGATGATTGGATTATGGCGGGTACAAGTGATTTAATAACATGATTCCTTCTATGTATTACATGATCAACTCAACTCATAAAACTTTACGTGGGTAATCTGTAATTGTTATCACACAGAAACAATACTTGTATACAACATAATGTTAATAACAAATAATTAAGCAAAAGTATGATTGTAATTAAATTCATAAGTGCCAAAAAAATTCAAGCAAGACAATCATATGTATATATATATGTACATGACACTAACAAAGACTTATCTATAATGCCCATCCATTCAACATGACCAATAAATGTTTTAGGCGGTAAGCCTTTAATTAACAAATCTACTATCATCAAATCAGTACCAATATACTCAATTGACACTTTACGTTTTTGCACTTCTTCTTTAATAGACAAGTACTTTAAATCCATGTGTTTCGCACCCTTCGAATACTTGTCATTTTTAGAGAAGAAAACGGCTGCAAAGTTGTTACAATAAAGTCTTATTGGTCTGGCGATGCTGTCGATAATGCTAAGACTGAAGATAAAGTTCCACAACCACAATCCATGAACCATGGCCTTAAAGCATGCCACAAATTCAGCTTGTATAATAAAACTAGCAATGACGGACTGTTTTTCACTTTTCCAAGAAACTATTCCTCTAGCTAACAAAAACATATAACCAAATGTAGATTTTCTTGAGTCTACACAACCGACATAGTCTGAATCCGAGTACCCTATCACTTCCAGATTGGTTGACTTTTTGTATATGAGTATATAATCCTTAGTGCCTTGTAAATATTTAAGGACTTTCTTTGCAGCTTTTCCGTGTTCTATGCCAGGATTACTTTGATAT
>JAOXYD010027475.1:0-14301 GCA_028565735.1 Pinacopodium congolense | reverse complement strand
TCATACCTTATGCTTGGGAGCCTATTAATGAGTTTCTTGGAATTGAGTTTTGAAAATAAGTCTATGCTAATGTGTCTAAGTCTTCTATGCCAAATCCTTGTGATTTCACTCAAAGAAACAAAACACTTGTTCTTAAGGTTAGCATTATCTAAATCAACAAAATAAAGATTGCCTACTCTTTTTCTAAAAAAAAACCTTACTACCATCATTAACATTTGAAATTAGACATTTATTTCCTTTAAATCATACTTTGTAATTTTAATCACATAATTGGCTAACACTTAAAAGGTTATGTTTTAATCAACAAGCAAGACATTATCAATCAAGGAATAATTGTTTTCCAATGTCAATTACCTTAATTTTGGTATTCTCTCCAAATGTGACAAATCCTCCATTCTTGCTTTTAGATGAGATAAATTATGATAGGTTAGCGGTTGTGTCATGAACATCCACTATCCACGTACTATTTATTTCTTCTCCTAGTGACATACAAAATAAGAAGATCATGTATATTTAGATATCCACATCATTTTGGGTTCTTAAGTTTAGTAACATACCTATCTCTACCTCTTGTTATAACATCTTTAATTTTATCATAGTAAAAAATGTGCATTGTGTCTATGATAATCATAATATGTGTAAACAATGGAGCATAGGTCCTAAATGTATTCCTATAGTCATTTTAAAGCTTAAATCCATTATAAAACCTTTGTTAAAAGTTTTGCCTAAGTAGAGAGAAAAAAATTTTTATCATTAAATCGGCGCTGCAGGAAACTCCTAACTCTTAGGGTGTACATGGTACCAACACTTGACCTGATATCTTATAAGCTACTAATCTTTTGTCCAAGTTTATCTAAAAACCAAGTAAGATACACTATGGCGTAGTAAAGAGAGCATTGAGATATTTAAGAAAACCAATTCTTATGGCATCTTTTTCACATCACTAACAATCCAAATTTACATGGTTTCTTTAATAGTGATTAAGTAGGATGTGTTGATAATCATAAGAGCACTTTAGGATATGTTTTTAGTTTGGGATCAAATGTAATATCTTAGAGTTTAAAGAAGCAAGCTTCCACGGCTTGATCGTTATTTGAAGCTAAATATATGGCCATAACATCTTCAGTTTATTAGGTAGTGTAGCTGTAAAGAATCTTAGAGGATATGAAATAAAAGTAAAAGGCAACAATAATATACTGTGAAAATTAGTTCTCCGTTGCTATGACCAAGAATCCCGTTTATCACAGTTGTATAAGACATATGGAAACATGACATAACTTCATTGGAGAATTAGTGTTAAAAGGAAGTATGTAGATAACTTATTGAAAACAAATGAGCAATTAGTTAATATATCTACAAACTCACTTTCTCTTTTAAAATTTGAGTATTGTAGGCAAATGATTGGTGTTGCAAATTTCTGCATTAAAAGAAAATCTTAAAGATAACGCAAAAATTAGTATGACATTGTTTTTGTAGTTGAATAAGTCAGTTACTGGTCTTAATTTTATGATTAGTTGATTCGTATAATTTATTTTAGGAGATTTGGATTTTTTGTTTAGTTAGTTGCCAAATTTGTGGGATTTACTCTATGCTTATTGGTTATTTAAATTCTTATGATGGTTAATAAAAGGCAATAACTATATGACCTGAAGGTCATGGATGCCCATGACCTACAAGGTAATAATAATAATAATAATAATAATAATAATTATTATTATTATTATTATTATTATTATTATTATTATATTTTAAATAATATATTTAATATTACTATATAAAAATTGGCTTCATGGCTGGCTATATAATTAGTCTCTTAATAAAAATGTGCTCATTTTCCCACATATTCTTTTTATTTATTTTTTGTTTGATGAAAGTTTTGCTTGATTATTTTTTCCTTAATAATTTTGGCTCTTTTAATCTAACAGTCTAAGAGAGAAGATTCCTTAACTTCAAATCAAATAACCAAGATATAAAGTTTACATTTTTCAAGTATGAAAGAAGGGTATACGTGAGATGAGTCCCTATTCACAATTTGACACTCATAACATCACATTAACATGCTTCCTTGAGAAGAAATAGATGGGCAGCGAGCTATTCATTGAAGTAGCCAATTTGTGTTTATTGCAACAACTCATAGCAAGAACCATCTCTGTGCCTCGCGTCAACGTTGCATGAGCAAATCAATCCCTACATCTGCCACATCTATTTCCATTTCTTTTTCCTTACCCGTCTTCTCGATAAATTAATTTACCGATAGATGGAGCTCCTAAGTTCACTTGTATAGGAACTCACAAGAGGGCAAAAGAGTGTCCACAAACTAAAGTTTGCTGGAACTATCAATTTTTACTCTCTTTTCTTTCATTGCTATGTCCTTAGTAGGAGAAGTTGAGAACGGTAAGACATTAAAAATCGAAAGGGAATTCTGTTATAGATTGGACCTATCCCTTACATCTTTTATCTTTTCGTCAAAGCACGCATAGCTCATAATATGGAAAGGTTTATGGTCCTTACTGACAAAGTTGTCCGATATATTTAAACTAAAATGGCAAATAATATTCTTTGTGAAAGTTCTTATCACTAAATTAAGTTTAAACTTCCCTAAAAGATCATATGCCGAGATTCCCCGAAGAGAAGTTCCACTAGTAGAATGATCATGTTGATTGATGCTGTTCAAATAGAAGAAAAATATTATTATTCTTTAAGAAAAAAGAGAAATATTATTTTAATTAAAGCTGAACTTTCTTTGCCTACTGTAATAATTAACTATGACATTCCACAGATGGTATGTCAAATAATTTATAAATTTAAATATCATAATTTTTAATAATTTTATTTATCTGTTTTCCAATTGTGGTTTGCTTAAATCTAAAATAAGAATGTGGATAAATCAATTTAAAATTGAATTATTGTAAATAATATCATAACAGACCTCTACCAATATAATCATATGTCGAAGATGAATCAAGCAGATATTGGAAGACGGATGGCACTTAAGGATAATAAAAAGGAGGAGTTGTACTGACAGTAAGACCATAAACACAATAGGTTATTTTTCACAAACTTGTAGTTGAAGTAGGACACGAAGAAGCCGATTTCACATTATTTTTTGTAGAACATTCTACAAGCTCATTGGTAAAAGATTGTAATATCATACATGAAAGATGTGTTTTAAGTCTTAAATCGTAAAGAAATGACAAGTGAAAGAATTTATAGACTTCTAAAACATGATTATTTATTAACTTGTACCTAATTATTCTGAATCTGTAATTCTTTTAAACTTAAAATGATATCATTATAGGGTCAATTTGGAATTAAGCAATTAATGGAGAGGAAATAAGATGTGTTCTATGAACTATTATGCAATGATATTCTTTAATAAAAAAAAGTAATGATATTCAAAGAATTAAAGGCTTCCAAAACAAAAAAGAATTAAGGGTTTCAGTATATTTTAAATTTGGTAGAAGACAATAAATTTAATAACCTTTTCTTATTGAACTACGAGGCATTAATATCTAATGCATATTTTATTAAAAAAACAACTGCAAAATCTTTTCTTACACACCACTTCAATATTATTCAAATAATTAGATTGACATGTTTAATTATTTTTAGTCTTAGTCGTTAACCACACATTACGTAGAATTAATAATAACATTTATAATAATAAAATATAATAAATTTAGGTATTAGGAGTTAGTATATTAAATTATTAATTAAAAAAGAAAGTTTAAAAATAAAAAATTACAATAGTAACTGTTAAAAAATGTACAAGCTCTTATAAAAAACAACATATATCAAATTGAATATGTTAAATTAAAAATCATGAAGCAATTAGGAATTAAAATAAAGAAAAAAATCTCAAATTTAACAATTATTTTACAATAAATAAAATATATTAAAATTGTATAGGATTTATGACTTGAGAATATATAATTGATGGCTACTCGAGATACAAAATATGTATTTATATTTTTAGGTGTTTTTAGTTCTTTCCATTTATGATTATGTAAAAATAATGTTTTTTAAGTGTTCGTCTCTAATGACACCTAATAGGAACGGCTGAATTGAGTGTTAATAAGTTGATATATTTTTTCTACTTAAAAATTATACCATAGTGAAAATTCTAATGTGATGATGATATAAAATGTTAATATAATTAAAAATAAATCACACAAATATGAAGACTATAGGAAAGAGAGTATGGAAACTAATTTTATAGTGATGTTTCAAACAATCTTTACCTATATATGCTTTCCATGTCATTTTTAGAAATTCTTTATAATCTTCTTCTAATGAGGTGAAGAAAAATCTTCTTACAAACTATCTTCTTTGAAAGATAAAGAGCCTTATAATATTTTTTCAATGGTAAAGGATAACCAATCTTACAAACATTCTTCTTTCAAAAATGGAAAGGAACCCTAACAATTTTTCTTCTATAATGAAAAATAACCACTCCAATCAAACTAATATAAATCCCCTCAAAAGAGAAATTAAAAATTCAGAGTATCTTTCGTATAACAATAATAATTTAGGCCTAAAAAACTCATTATAAATTGGTGAATGCAATAAAAGTTTCAATGCCTTTTTAAATTAGTTTTGAAACTCTTTAATGCTTCAACACTTCTTTAATCTTTCCATTAACCATAAAGCCATGTGTTTATAACTTTGGTAGGATTAAAATAGCTCGTAATATGAACTAACCATTAGACCTACTTAAAAAGTTGTCACTATTTAAAAAGTTGTTACTAATCATTAAAAATACAAACTAGACATTAGTGTTCGACTAGCTAGGTATATTGGTCAACTAATATGCCTATATTAGTCGACTAGCATATGGATTAATGAGGGACTATAGACCTACTATCCAAAAATTCAAACATTTTAAGTTATATTAGTAAAAAATATAGACAAATTGATCGACGAATTTGTTACACTAATTAGTTAATATGTCAACTACATTAATATATAAACTCTTAGTAAACATTATACATAACAAATTAATCAACTACACCATACACTAGTTAACTAATATATCCAAAACTTCACATTAATCAGTTAATACACTTGAAAATATTTTTTCAAAATTTTTTTCTAAAGTTTCTAAACTTTCAAACCCACTATTTTGACTAACCTTTTATTTTAATACTTCTAAAAAACTTTCTAAATTTTTTTGTAATGATCAATCCTTAATTGATTTAAAGTCTTAAAAAAGAATTATACATTAAGTTATCAATCTTGAAATGCATAGGCATTGTAAGTCCCTAAAGTATTAATATGACCAAGACTTGTAATAAAAATATATTGAAAAATAAACTTAAAGTTTCTTGATCTTGATTATTCTTTCATTTAAGAATTTGATCTCTACATTTCCTTTTATTGTTTTCTTGAGAAGGCCATCTGACTTTAATGTATGACTTTGTACATTTTTCATATTACTATCTTTTTAAATCATCAAAACACAATTATTATTAGTATTAATTATATTATTCTATTATCAAAACATAGATTGGAACCTCTTGAGATGAAGTATGTGGATTTTTATGTTTAAAGGATGATAAAACTTGCTTATTTTCTATCTTAGATAATGACTCCTCACTATGCAGTTATTTTTTATATATAAGTTTAGTTTCTGTATTATATGCATTACTATAAGTATGTCCCATTCTATACCTATTATTGGAGTTATTTTATACTCATAACATGTCCTCTAACTTTTCACTTAGATGAATTTTTATAACGAATCTTTGAGAGTATTGATCTCCTTTTTTCATGAGTCATTTTCATATAACAAATCATGCTCATTATCATTAGCAATAATCGCATTCTTAGAATATGCCATGATATACATATCACATTTTAATTTCTCATCCTCTGTCATATATGCATCTAAGAGCTTTAAAGTCTCTTTATACTTGGAAGATAATTTCTTCCTTTTTAAACTTATAACCTCTAAGCATTTAACCAATTCATCATATCCAAGGTCATCATTACAATCATTATTATCATTACAACAATTTATAAGAGGGTGCCTCATCATTATTAGCTATAAAGCACATACTCTCTACCATATTTTTTAATTCCTTATTCTCACTTTTGGAGGTATCCTAATCATCAATTTTCTCATTTTTCAAAGCTTTAAATACTATACCTCTTCTTACTAGAGTCACTTCCTCTTTATGCTTTTCATTCATCCGCATCTCATATGTGAGAAGTAATCTAACAAACTCTTCTAATGCAAGGTGCTTAAATCTTTGAATTCTTAAATGATTGTGATCTTTACATCTCAAATTTTAAAGAACTGGATTTTTTTCTTTCTAATTCAAGATTAATAAGTCTTATTAAAACCTTTAATAGTAAATAATATAAATAAAACTAGCATACATATTAGAAATTAATTCATCATATTACATGTAAAACAAATCATATTGATGCATAAGTATGCTTGGTTTATTCTCTTTAACTTAAGTAGTACTCTTAACATGGTTTTAAGTGTATGCCATATCCCTTGAGCTGTTTGACACATATAAACTTTATTAAGCCCTGTTCCACTTAATGTATAAAATAAAATATATATGACCTTACTATCAATTGTAATGAGTCTCTTATTATATCGCTCCATTCACTTTCATCTTTTAACACCTTAGTCTTCACTTCACCTACAACTGTTATTTTTATGGGGATATAAGGACCATTCTCTATAATTCTCTAAAGATTAACCCCTATCACCCAAAAATAAGTGTTTCATCCTATTTTTCCAAGATATATAATTGTCACCTTTAAAGAAAGGGGGTCTATTTATAAATTGTCAATCTTGGATAAAAAGAAAACTAAAATGTACTATAATGATCTTTACTCTAAATTTCGTAACAAAATATACAATATGACCTACTATAATACCACTTGTTTTTCTCTAATGGCACCCAAAGGAGGGATGAATTTAATTTTAATAAGTTAAAAAATATTAAAAATTTCACTATAAGAAAATTATAATGTGATGATGATGTTAATATAATTCAAAATTATTCATACAAGTACAAAATGAAGAGTATAGAAAAGAGAGTAGGTAAACTGATTTTATAATAATTCAGTAAACTATACTTACCCACATCCACTCTTTAAGTTAGTCATGAAAATTCACCATATTCTTCTTCTAATGAGATGACAAGAAACCTCCTTTCAAGCAATCTTCTTTGAAAGGTAAAGAAGAATCCTTAATATCTTGCTTGAATAGTGAATAGTAAGCATCCTTACAAACAATTTCTTTGAAAGGTGAAAGGAAGCATTACAATCTTTCTTTTATGGCAAAGGGTAACCACTCCAATTAAACCAATATAAAGCCCCTTAAAAGAGAAATTATAATTCAAGCATCTTGCTTGCTCATAATAATAATACTCTAGGGTTAGAAAACTTAATATGGATTAATGAATGCAATAAAATATTTGAATACTCTCCTAAATGTGATCTTGAAACTTTTTTATACTTTTCAACTTGTATAACATTTCCAATAACAAAAAGCCACATATTTAGCCCCATTAGGCTTAAAATATTGTTCCTAATATGAAGTAGGATACATTTAAAAAGCTATTAGAGAAAATGTTAGTTGTTAGAAACATAAATTAGTCATTATTGGTCGACCAGTTGAGCATATTAATCGACCAATATATGTATATTGATTTACCAATATATTGACCAATGACATACTATAAGCTTATTATACTAAAATTTCAACATTTTAAGTTACATTGGCCAACCATTTAGCCACATTAGTCGACCAATCTACTACATTGGTTGACATATTAAAAACATACAAACCCTCGATACATGTTTGCTAGTTTTAGCTACATCACAAGTATATAGGTTTTAACTTATAGTATAAACGATATCGATCCCAAGATGATTGATTCTAGACACCTAAAAATCTAAATTACACTTTGTTTAAGGTAAACTAAAAGTATAGAAACTAAAATTTAAACTAAGCTAACAAAACTTAAATGAATGTAATTTTAGAAGAAAGCAAAACACAAAAGATACTTAATAATGGAGACTTAGGGGTTGTTCTATCCTTATTTATCTTCCTTTTACCTTACTAATTTAATTGTGATTGATCTTAGATATCTAATAGTTGATTACCCTCTCTCTAAATCTAACCAATTAATCCTAATTGAACTACCTAAAAGTTGAATTATAACCTCTCGGTTCACAACACTACTCCTAAACAATGTAATTGGATTTGAAACAATCCTAAGGATAATTAATAAATAATTAAGATCTCTCTTCAATCATTTATTAATAAGTTAATTGCAGGTCTATTAAGTTACCAACACTCATTACACACCCTAACTCAAATAAATCAAAACAATCTCTTGATTCAAAGTGATTATAAGCTTAACAATTAACACAAATAAATATGCATTAAATCAATATAGTAAAAATTAGATAAACAGTTCAAGAACTATCCCTAAAATAGATTTAGTAATTCATAATCGTGTTCAAACAAAAAGTATTCAGATTAAATATCAAAATGAAAGTAAAATAAGGATGAACTAGTGAAGATGGTGAATCCCCCTTTGCTAGAAAATCTGGACAACACTTGTTAAATCTTAATTGTCTTCCTTGTCCTCGAGTTCTCGCACATTTTTTCCTCTTCCAAAACCCTCTATTTTTTCCTTAAATGTTAATTAGGGTAAAAAGTGTGGCTATTAGGGTTCTACACATCTTATTATGCCCAAAATATCATAAAACACCTCTTGCACACGTTTTATTACGTCATCCCGCCATATTAGATTTTTTCGATTTAACCTTTACTCTGTATTTTCACTATATCTTAGTCTACAGACATCAAAATTTCATGAAATTGGATATGTAAATTCCTCATATGTTGTTCTAGCACTCTTTAAGATTTCATAGCAATATGAGCTCTTTAATGGCACCTAATGCATCACCTAAGTAACCGTATGAAAATTGGTGCTAGTTTATGTCTCATTTGTTACCTACACATCCAAACATCAAAGTGCATCAACCCACTCCTAAAATAAGTTCATATTTTGCCCTCAAACACTAAAAATACAAAGAAACACTCAAACACCTAAAAGATAATAAAAATGATGTAAAATTTCCTACTAACTCAATTTAAAATACACAAATAACCCTTAAAACACCTAGAAAGAACCTAGAAACATAGTCTAAAACACACTTATCAACTTCCATACATATAAACCTTTGCTTGTCCTCAAGAAAATTAAACACAACCATTACATTTTATCAGTTTGTTTTCAAAAAAACTAAGTGCATGCAATCTTTCAAACTTTGGCCACTCGAATCTCAAGTTATTACACACATCATAATTAGTTTTTATTAGTACACATAAATAAACTCAACTTATGATACCATCGATCAAAGGTAAGAATAAACCTAGGATAGATTTTCCTCACGATGTTCACTCATTTCACTCAGGTGTTTAAGGGTTAAGGTTTTGCTCAACACTCCCTTTAGGAAACCACACTACCATAGGCTTGCAGATTCACCAATTTTCTTCCACATAGATTACATGCTATTATGGATCAAAAGGACTTTTGTTCATAGTTTTAATGGGGCTTATCTTAAGGTGAGTCAAAAAGGTTGAAGGATTTCTCACAAGTTTTTATAAAGCACTAAGTGTAAAAGGACAACCAAATATAATTTCTAAGATATGCATGTGAATACAACTAACTACTTATTACTACTTATTGCTGCTATATTTTATTCTTTTTTCTTCTATTTTTTCTCTTTTTCTTATTTTTTAAATAATAAAGAAATAATAGTATGAATTATAAACAGTGTAAAGCATGAGTAGAAGTACCTCTTGAATCATCTAAGAATAAAATGTAAACAAAAAGTCCTAAACTAATGCTCCCTTAGCACTTCATTAGACTCGTGATTGGGTAATGCTAATGAGGTTTTCAAGATTTTATTATAAGGTGATTACTTCAAGACACAAAATAGTTAAAGGCTCAAATAGGGGTTACAAATGATAATGAATCGGGTGGGTCATTTAAACCAAGGTGGTAAAAGTAAAGAAGGCCTTAATCCTTCCCATATAGCGTGCATCAAGTAGTTTCAAACTGGTTCAGAGTAAGTTCTGAAGGTAATCTCCTTAGAGGAGTATCGCGCAAAACAAATAAAATGAAATGACTTTGGAAGGGAGTTATATAGGCTTAATTCCTCACATAGGCTAATATGAAAATCCATCATGCTTCTATACATTACTTAATCACTCAAGTATCAATTTCTAACCAAGTTTATGCAACTAACTACTTTAATCAATCAATATGTTTCACCACTCAAACAACCTAATTCAATTTCAAACACACAAATCAATTTTATTCCAACTATAATAATAGAATTTTATGGTATAACACATAACACAATGCCCCAAGTGCAAATGCCATGCAAAATGCAAATAATACTGAAAGTGCTACTTTCCCATACTTAATTTGAATAGTATGCTTATCAATCTCAAATTATTGACATATTTAAACTATATAATGAAATGCATGACCACGTTTCTATAATGACTTAAAAAGAATGCAACTAAACCCCTTCCCCATACTTAAACCACACATTATCCTCAATTTGGAAAGGGGCCACTCATTATAACCACAAGTAAAAGAAACAAGAAAAGAATAAAAAAAATAAGAAAAAAGGGAAGAAAAACTTATAGGGATTCCAATAGAGACGGAGCGGGGGATAACACTTAAAATCCTTATGATTCAAAAAATTTTAGAATCTTCTTATTATGATGATGTTGGTTTTGCTCCATTCGCTCAACTCGCCCTACCATTTGAGTTATTTTGTCACCCTTAGAATCAAGAAGCCATTCCAAAGTCCTATGTTTATCTTTCATAGAGGATAAAACAACTTATAATCCTTCATCCTCTTCACCAAAATCCTCAAAAAAGTTGTCATGGCCTTGAGGATGGTGGGAGGAAGATGATCTAGTGGTCTTCTTTCGTTGCATAGTAGCTCTTGTGACCGGATCTCAGAGTGCCAAAGAATTCATCTCTACAATCTCAGCATGTCATAAGTGCATAAGAGTGAAATACTCAATAGTTATAGGGGTTAAACCATCAAGATTAATATCATAAAATTGAGCAACAGCAGTGACAATATGACCAATGCCTAAATAGTTTTGATTCTTAGTTATCGCTTGATGCAAAGTATGAAAGATGTAATACGATGTACAAACCTTATGATTGATGTCCATATACCATAAAAGAAACAGTTCTTCAATTGAATACTTATTTCTTTGAGACTTATTGAAAACTGCATGACACATAAATTTATGCAAAATTAAATGGGCATGGCTAAGTATGAGGGAGTTTGATGGATTATGAACATCAAACTTGTCTATTCTCATAAGTTTCTTCCAATAAGCAACATGCTTAAAGTAAGAGCGGTTATCATAAGTCTTTGATTTCGAAAATCTAAATATGGTGTTCAAGATATTAGGAGTGATAGTGTATGGTTTTCTTCGTAACCTAAACCAAAATTCATCCAAGGTTTTACGATCATATTGTATAGTTGTATTGAATTCCAATGTCAATTCTTCAAACACAACATAGTCAAAATGAATGAATTTTTCCTTACCTATCTTTTTACCTAAGTGGTCAATCTTATCGTGCAATCTAATCTCTTTAAGAATTCAAAATTTTAATTGTTTAGGGGGCACAATAGACTTATCATTGAGTTATAGGAATTTTGTACCTTCTTCATGACTAAAAATTGGAAAAGGGGCACCAAATTTATGAGTCATATCTTGCATTCCTTTTTTGGAAACCACCTTTTCCCCTTTAGATTGTTTGTTTCCTACAACTTGTTTTCTCTTAAGTGTCATGGGGACGAGTACTATACAAAATTTGTAAAAATAAAAACTAAAGAGAAGGTAAGATAAAAAAAATGAAAAATGAAAATAAAAGAAAAAAATGTGGAGAATATGTGATTCTTAAAGAAAAGAAGTGAAACTCTTGAAGTTCTCGGAAAAAAGAAGGGAAAACCTTGAAAATTCCTAAAGGATTTATGAGAGTAATGTCAAATTCAAGAAAAGGGGATGATTTAAGTAAAAAAAAAAGTTAGAACTAGGAAGAAGAGAGAAAAAAGGGGTTGTGCTAGTTGAAAAGAGGCTAAAAGGGGTAAGGGAAGTAGGGTTTTTTAAAGCAAAAGAAGCATGGGCGAAAAAAATTTAAAACACGTATGACGCTTTGTCGCTACAACGACGTCTAGCATTTATTTTTAGGTTTTTTTCGTTTGCTTATTTTTAAAAAGTTTTTTTTTCAATTTTTCAAATTTTGATTGATTTTTTATCATTCTATTTAAAGAATTTTTTTTTCATTTTTTATTTAAAATTTTAATTTTAATTTATTATTTTTTAATAAATTTTTAAATTTTTTTACAGTATTTATACCTATATGTAAACACCAAACTATCAATAATTCAACAAACTTTAATAAATTGAAATGAAAAACATACTCAAGACCTTAATTAAATGCACACATAAAATAAATAAATAAACTAACTACGAAAAAGGGAAAAAAAAAGTATGTTAAAGTTACAGTCATTAGCTTGACTGATGCCAAATTCAATAAGATTAAATAAAGGAAATGAAGGATATTACTTCCCTTTCATGTGAAAGTATACCTCCGAAGTATAGCTTGCATCTCTGACCATTTACTTTGAATGTTTTGACATTTTCTTTCTCGAATTCTAATGCATCATGCTTGAATACTTTGATAACTTTAAATGGACCACTCTAATGAGACTTTAGCTTTCTTGGAAATAAACAAAGTTGAGAGTTAAATAACAATACCTTATCACTGATTTGAATTCCTTCTTTTTTATATAAACATCATGCCACTTCTTCACTCTTTCCTTATATAGTTTGCATTCTTATATGCATTAAATCGTAGCTCCTTCAATTCATTAAGTTGCAAGAGTCTGTGCTCACTGGTTGCTTTAACATCAAAGTTTAATACTCTTGTAGCCTAATACACTCGATGCTCTAGCTCTACTAGTAAGTGGCAAGCTTTCCCATAAACAAAATGGAATGGAGTGGTATCTATACGTGTCTTGAATGCAGTTCGGTATGCTTATAATGAATCATCAAGCTTTAGTGCCCAGTTTTTAATTTAACCATTCACTTTTTTCTCTAAAATATGCTTTAACTCCCTATTCACTACTTCAACTTAGCCATTTATCTAAGGATGATAAGGTATAGTTACTCGATAGTAACCTCCATATCGCTTAAGCATAACTTCAAGGGGTTTGTTACAAAAGTGCGCTCCTCCATCACTGATGATTTCTCTTAGTACTCCAAACCTATTAAATATTCGTTTAATGAACTTCTGCACTACTTTACCATCATTAATTAGAGTAGCTATCGCTTCAACCTATCGAGAGACATAGTCCACACCAACTAGGATATACATATTGCCAAGTGAAGAAGGGAACAGTCCCATGAAATCGATTCCCCATACGTCAAAGACTTCCACTTCTAAAATATTGGAGAGTGGCAACTCATCCAGCTATAAAATATTTCTTACACGTTGACATTAATCACAATTCTGAACATACTTATGTGCATCCTTGAATAGCTTAGACCAAAAGAAATCACATTATAGCACTCGAGCTACAGTCTTATTCACTCTGTAATGACCTGCACAAGAGGAATTGTGACATTGAGTTAGGATTTCAAACATTTCATCCTCAGGAACACACTTACATATCAATCCATCAGCATATATCTTATATAAGATTGGCTTATCCCACAGATAATGAGTACACTAAAAAAATTGCTTCTTTTGTTGATAAATTAAGTCAAAGGGAAGGATTTCACTTACTATATAGTTAGCTATATTAGCAAACCATGGAACAAAAATATTGTTTACCAACATTAAGGATCCATCGTGGAAGTGTCCATTGATATTTTCACTTGATTGCATTCCCCCACCTTCTATATGTGATAAGTGGTCTGCCATTACATTTCTACTCCCTTTTTGTCTTGTATCTCTAAGTCAAATTCTTGGAGAAGAAAGACCCATCGGATGAGCCTTGGCTTAGCTTCCTTCTTGGTGAATAGGCATTTTAACACTGCATGGTTAGTGTTAATAATTACCTTTTAACCTAAGAGGTATGAATGGAATTTGGCACATGCGAACACTATAGCTAACAGTTCCTTTCAGTAGTTGTATAGTGTTGAACCAAGAGGTTCTAATCATGTGTTTTGATGATGACAAAACATTATTCTTACTAATGTTTAAGTCTTTGATG
>JAOXYD010027474.1:0-27931 GCA_028565735.1 Pinacopodium congolense | reverse complement strand
AGTCCAAATTTATATTTTCTAACCAAACCCTGGTATAGAAATTCTTTAGTAGTAAACCAAACAAAGTAATACTTATTCCATTCTATTCCTAAAGAATAGCTATTCCATTCCTTATCTATTCCATTCTTTAAACCAAACATACCATTAATCTTAGATGTCTTGAGATTAATGCCTTTTATTCTAGTCTATCTGTTAGATCAAAATCATATGGATTAAGTTTACAAGAGAACTGATATTTCTATGATCAGTGGTTATGTCCTACATTAGTGACGTAGGTCTTAACTCCATCCAACGTTGTGTTGTTGTTTGCTTAATCCATTAGATCCGAATCCCTAGTTAATTTATCATTTGTTAGACTCCTTTTCCTTTAGCTTATGTTTAGATTGAACTTTGTTTGTTTTTGTTTTCTTTTTGTTCTTGTTTAGTTCCCTTTATTCAATCCTTTTCAAGTTGTCTAGATAAATTGACATTGATTGACCTAGTGTTACGCTCAGATTCCTAAGGAGAATGACAGTCAGGGTTTACTCTATTTTATACGACTTGTTGACAAGGTGTGTTTGCCTTTGGTTGGTCTAGGATTAAATTAATTAAAATTATAAGTTGTTTAGACCGCAATAGTCTTCCCCTTCATTGTCACTTTTTTTTCTCACTGTTGATTTTCCTATTGCCTTCTGTCTCCTCACCGCTTGTGTCAACCTATGTTTTCTTGTTCGGCTTTGTCGAGTGTGGTATGGTCACTTTTTCTATTCACACAGTGTAGCGGCTAAGATTTGTAATATTTATGTGACATGTATAGTGTATCTGCTAATATTTGTAATATTCATGTCACATACATGTTACATACTATAATTCATTTGCTATCTAATGAACGCAAAGCGCTTAAAAGTTATAAAAAAGTGGTTTCACGCAATTGGAATTCTTATCTTTTTATGAGAAAAGTTATTTTCATTCTGTGTAATCTATAAAGGTAATTTTTCCATAAACATGAAGGCATGAAAATGATGATTTAACTCATCACAAATAATATATAATTAAATTCATGTTTATATAAAATGATAAGGATCAAGCAATGTTGTTTTATTCTTTTTTTTAATTAAAAAGCAGAGACAAAGACATAGATTATATCATTAACTTATCAAATTTAATATGATTAACTTATCAAATTTAATGGCTAAACAAATGCATTTATAGTTTGAAACAATAAAATATAAAAGGTTAATCATCATATTCAAAGTTAATCATCCAATGTTTCAATCATGTATTTATTTATGTTAGTTCCTATGTGACACCTAAGACAAGAAGCGACTTAATTAAGTGGCTAAAATTTTTTTAAGTCTTTGTTTCTAATAAAAACTTTCCTCTTAATAGCAATGCGAAATTATAATCAATTTAATAAATAATATAATAATGTAAATTTAAATAAGATAAATTTTGAAAACTAAAAAATTAGGGAAGAGAAGTATAAATTAATTTTATAGTAGTTTGGTACATAACATGTATCTACATCCACTTTCAAACTCTTTTTTGAAAATTTCACTATTAAAATCTTCTTCAATGGATGAATACTTATTGATAGTTCATCACAAACTACCAAATAGTAAACCTAACTAAACCTTCTAACTATGTAGTAAGGTATGTTAGGGTCGATCCGTAAAGGGATAGGATGCAGTTGTTATCTCAAATGTTGCAGAGAGAAAATCAAAATTCCCTAATATGATGAAAGTAAAATAAATGAAAATATGAAAAAATAAACGAAAGTAGACTAATAAAAGAGCAAAGAAGCAAGTAACAATACTAACAAAGCTAATATAAGATATTATCTAGATTCTGGGAAAGACAATTTATTATTGAAACTAAATAAATTGTGTTCTAGCCAAAATGTTAACCTATAAACACAAAAATGTTTCTGCCCAAAGTTCTTCCTAGACTAGGTAAATTTCACAAGTTTTGAAAATATTCATAACTACGTGATAACTTAGAATAAACTTTCTTTAATTTAATGGAGTAATAACGTTAAGTATTAAGAAACAACTAATATAAGCCCTAATCCATCAGGTTCAGATTATGTAACTTAGAGAATTAAAAACTTTGACTAATTGAATAAGTTTTATCCATAAAATCAACTAGCCTATCGCTACTTATGGATTTTGCAAATGATGATTACGTATCAAAAGTTCAAACCTAGCGTTCAAATTATAAATTATTAATAGAGTGATAAAATCTACAAGTAATCCCTAATTCTTGAACTTAATTTAAAGTTTTAATTCAATCTAAGCCTAAAAGCACAATATTAACCAAAACCCAATCATATTCTCACAATTGAAATCCCTTAATCTCTTAAATATCTTCTAACCCAAAGCAATTTAGCCTCACATATTGTATTTAACTAAAATATAATATAAACTAAGCATAAACATGGTGAAAATATAATTAAAATGCTCTAAATAAAGATGCAATAATATATTGAATGAAAACCCAGAGTTTTACACCAATATCCTACCTAATGCAAAGATAAAACTCATAACCTAAAAAAATTAAATGAAAATAGTAGTTATAATAATCCAAAACTAAATAAAAATCACTCCTAAATGATCTAGAATACAAAAGAAAGACTTATCTTCAAATTTAAAGTGAAAAAGAGCTAAAAACCATAAGTAAAAACCATAAGAACAAGATGAAAAGAAGAGAACGATGTAAGTTGCCTATTTTGGATGTTGTTAATGACAAAATTCCCCTCATTTGATCCTTAAATAGGTCTAAATTGGATTAGACAATGTTTGGATATGAAAAAGTTGATTTTGCCGTTGTTTTTTTCGTTTTCTAGACGCTAAAATGATGGTTGAATTGACTATAACGATGCCTGTTTGAACCGTCGCTTAGGATTATGGAAATTAGACTTGAATGACAATTGAATTGACTTAAATGATATCATTTAACTTCTACAAAAGCTATTGTTCAACTATTTGTCAGCAACTCCTTACTTTAATTCTTCCCTAAACTTAGTCTTCTAGTTTATAATTTGTCAACACATCCAATCTATCATCCAACACAAATTGAATACAAATTGAGCACTATTATCTTAAAAATAAGGATGAAACCATATGAAATCACATACCAAAATATAATATAATACATCCCAATAAAATTCTCCTACACTTAAACTATTGTTGGTACTCAAGCAATGACTTAAACACTTTACTTAAAATAATCTCAATTAAAAGCTAAAACCAATTGGTTACAACCGAATTCAATTAATGCCTTTAATTCAATTCACAACTCTCAACTCTATCATGATCCAAAAACAATTTTATCATAAGAAAGATACAAAATTAGTAAGAAAGTAATCTAATATGCATAATACCAAGTATTTAAGTCATTTTACACAGTCATCACATTAATTTAGTCAAGGATGCTTAAAATAATAAAAAAAACACAACACAATTTGAACTTAGAGCAATATATAAGAGGTTACTTAGTCTGTTTATGTGAGGACAAACACATTGTCATGAATGACCTTAGTTACTTAACTAGGATACTCCTTTTTAGCCTATTTGAGATGTCATCTAACTTTTTGATGCGAAAGTGAATATTTTGTTATGAACACTCCCAATTGTTAGGTTAGATCACCTTACTAAATAGTTATTAGCACCACTCATAAACTTTAACCTTTACATTGGTTTGATGCTATTGAAGTGAAATTCCCTCACTTTATTCAACAATATAAACACTTGTTACACATTTTTTAACACATTATTTCAACAATCCTCTTTCTAAATTCACATGATAAACTACACAAAACATCCTTAAACACTATATATATAGGCTACTAAAAACACATGCAAACACTTGAAAGAAAAATAAAAATGAAAAAATTTAAAATTAGTGACCATTTCAAGAGTTGCTCAAAGTTCACTAAATTAAAAACATTGATTGCTTTCAGATACCACAATTACCAATCAACAAAATTTCAAGATCATTCTCAAATAAAACATTTAAATCATTACCCTTAAACTTACAATAACTTAAGTGTATGAAAATCAAACTTATTCCCACTCCCATACTTAAATGAGACATTGTTTTAATGTTGCAAAAACAACATAAACACAAGGCATGGGAATAAGAGTACTCTACTAGAAAGTAGAGGCGACAACATTCCTTTATAAAAAAGATTGAAGCTCATCTTCCATTTACAAATAAAACAAGTAGAAAGTAAGTAAATCACTCCATTGAATAAACCAAAACCTATCTAGAGAAATGGAAATCACAAAAACAAAGGATATAACTAAGACGCCTCCCAACAAGCACTTGTTTAAGGTTCTTAGTTCGACCTTTATATGACAAATCAATTCACCCAAGTCAGAGCTTCAAGCTCCATTACCTCTAAATTTTGAACTCAGTACCAATTGAAGTAGGGCTTAAGGCGATATCCATTTACTTTAAATTCCTTCCCCATCTTTTCACTATTGATCTTAATGGCCCCATAGGGATACACCTGGGTAACAATGAATAGATTTGTCCATCTTAAATACAACTTACCTAGTAAAAACTTAATTTGGGAGTAGTGTAAGGAAACTTTTTAACCTACCACAAATATCTTCCTAGAGATGTGTCGATCATGAAAAAACTTGGTTTTCTCTTTATAAATCTAAGAACTTTCAAATGCCTCTTGGTGCAACTCCTCTATCTCTTGCAACTATAACTTCTTATGTGTATTAACAGCTTCCAACTCTATGTTGCAGTCCTTGATTGCCCAATAAGACTTGTGTTCCAACTCCATATATAGGTAGCATAACTTTCCAAACACTAGTATATATGGAGACATTCCAATTAAAGTCTTGTATACTATCCGATAGGTTCATAAAGCATCATTAAGGTGAAAATACCAATCTTTTCCGTTAGGATTCACTGTCTTCTCCAATATATCCTTGATATTTTTATTGGACACCTTAACTTGTCCACTTGTCTAAGGGTGATAAGTTGTGGAAATGTGATACACCACCTGATACTTCTTGAGGAGAGCCTTAACAGATTTGTTGTAGAAATGTGTCCCTTTCTCACTTATAATGACTCTTTAGACTCCAAACCTAAAAAAAATTGGATTTCAAGACCTTTGTAACTACTATAAAATCATCAATCTGGGAGGCTTTTGCTTCCACCCATTTCAACTTATAATTTAATAGCAAGTAGAATATATCAAAATATAAAAAAATATGGAAAGGAACTCATGAAATCTATACCATAGGCATAAAAAATTTCACAAACCAAAATGAAAGTTTAGGAAATTTTACCAGGAAGACCCAACGTACCTGTTTGCTAATAATTATCACAAGTCTGACCAAACTTAGAAGTGTCTTGAAATAGAGATGACCAATAAAATCTACTCATCAAGACCTTGCGAACTATCCTTTTTGTCGCAAAGTAGCCTCTGCATGTATAAGAATGACATAAATCTAAAATGAAGGAAAACTTAGTATCGGATACACACCTTATTATTACTTGGTTAGTATAATACCTCCATAGATATGGATCATCCCAAACATAATACTTAGCCTGTCTCTTTATCCTCTCCTTTTATGCCTTGGTGAAATCCATAACAAATTGTCAACAAACTTAGAAGTTCACTAAGTTTACATACTAAGGGGTCGATATGGCATCGCATGCAGCTGCTTATCTGAAAAGCCATCATTGATAAGGATCTCATCCATACCATGCTCCACTAACTAGCTCAAATGATCTATCACTCCATTCTTCAAGCCCTTCTTGTCTCTAATCTCCACATCAAATTCTTGAAGCAGGAATATCCAACAAATGAGTCTCAGCTTCGCCTCGTTCTTTGAAAGCAGGTACTTTAAAGTTGTATGATCAATATAAACAATGATTTTAATACCTAACTAAATAAGATCTGAACTTATAAATTATAGTAAGAAGCTCTTTTTCTATTGTGGTATAGTTTTCTTGATCTTCATTCAAATTCTTTGAGGCATAATAAATGACATGTGGAGTCCTCGCCACTCATTGGCACAAAACTACTCCTATTACATGATTGGAGGCATCACACATCAACTCAAAGGGAAGATCCTAATCAGGAGGCCGTAAGATGGGTATAGTGACTAGCTTCTCCTTTAACAGGTCAAATGACCTCTTACACTTCTCATCAAACATGAAATGAACATCTTTCTAGAGCAATCGGCATAATAGCTATGCAATCTTAGAAAAACCCTGAATAAACCTGCAATAGAATCTTACGTGACTATGAAAAGAATGCACTTCCCATATAGAAGCAAAATAAGGTAAATAATGCACAAGATCTATCTTATATCTATCCACTTTGATGCCTTTTTGAGATATAACATGACCTAAGGCTATACCTTACTGAACCATAAATTGACGTAACAATTAAGTACAATATTAGTTTATAAGCATCTTTTAAACATTAAGAAGAGGCAATCTGGATATTTATCAAAGGAGTATTTATGAATAGTGAAATCATCCATAAACATTTCTATGATTCTCTCTAAATAATTTGAAATGTTACTCACCATACATCTTTGAAATATGGCAGGGGCATTGCACAAACCAAAGGACATTTGACCATAAGCAAAGGTTCCATAAGGGCATATGGAGTTCATCTTATCCTGGTCTTTATGAGCTATAGTCACCTGGATATAACCTAAATAGGCATTAAAAAAAAGTAAGCATTACCAACAATACATTTTAACATTTGATCAATAAAAGGTAATGGAAAATGATCATTTCTACTTATATAATTAATTTTGCGATAATCTATACGAACTCTCTATTTGTTCTGCACTTGCATAGGTACCATCTCTCCGCTCTCATTCTCCACCATCATGATGTCAGACTTCTTGGGGATGACATGTAGAAGGCTAACCCACTTGCTATTTGAAATGGGGTAGTGACACCCACATCTAACAATTTCATGACCTCTTTCTTCACCACTTCCATCATCGTTAGGTTAACTCATCTTTGCACCTATTTAACTAATGTGACACCCTCTTATAAAAATATCCTATGCATGCATAAGGAGGGGCTGATGCCTTTACTATTAGTGACTATCCACCCTACGTCGTCTTGTACTCTCTTAAAACTCTAACAATCTTATCTTCCTGTATAGAAATGAGGTTGCTCACTGTGATCACTGATAGAGTTTGTTAACCCTCTAAATATGTGTACTTAAGATGATTTGGCAATGGTTTAAATTCTACTTCTAGAACCTGCCCATCAAAAAGCAATAACCAATTAGTACAAATAGGAAATAAAAAAATGTAGTTACATAGTTACTAGAATGTTGATGAAATGTCTCCAAAGCCATGATGACTTCCTCCATCCCTTCTCTGAACTCAAACTTGGTCTTTCTTTCTACATTAGGGTTGCCAAAGCCACTTCTAGAACATCACCTGAAGAAGAAAAGAAAGACTATTGTTTTGCTAGAGAGTAAATAATGTCTAACTTAGCAACTGACTCCCAATTTAAGGGATATTGAATATAATCAAAGATGTTGAATCTGATAACCTCACTATCAAAATCCATGGCCAACACCTTGCTGTATACATTTATCTTGGTTTGAGACGCCTTTAAGAATAGTCTTCCTTAAAAGGAACATTGATGGACTTAAAGACTTCTCATCCTAAATGCCTAAGAATAGAAATATGTAAGGAAAACAAGCTCATTTACCTGTACTAAAACATCTTTAATAACCTGTCGTGGTAAGTGTTAGACTTGTTAGCCAATTGAATGATAATATAAGTGTCCTTTAGAGGACCAAGGCTAAGAGCTTTAAATATAAAAGGAGGCATAACATTAAATGAAGCTCCCAGATTTAACATGTATCACTCATACCTTATATTTCCAATCTTGCAAGGAATGGTAAAGATACTTGGATCCGTGCATTTAGGGATAGTTTCCTTTATTAAAAATGTTGAGACGTTCTCCCCTATACTAACCTTCTCATCACCCTTTAGCTTTCTCTTGCTTATGCATAGCTCCTTCAAAAACTTTGCATATCTTGACACCTACTTGATTACTTATAACAGAGGTATGTTTACATTCACTTTACAAAACACCTCTAATAGCTCCATTTTCTTCTCTTATTGCTTCTTTCTCTTATTGCTTGTTCTTGACCAACTTATTTGGAAAAGGAATAGACATTTGGTTAAGGATAACTGAAGGTAAACTACTTAACTTAAGAGGATTGCCCTACTCCTTCTTTTCAAGCACATTTTGCTTTTCCTCTTCATACATCAACTTCTTTTTCATGGATCATTCTATATCTTTTCATCTCCTTAAGGTGATGGCATATGCATCCTCTCTAAGGTTCATCTCAGGCTAACTAAAAGGTCTTGTGGAGCTATGACCTTGTAGCTTTGCTACTGTATTCGTCAGTTAACTCACTTAATTCTTCAAGTTCTTTAACCTAATCCTTGCCTCCTACTAAAATTAAAGAGTGGTAGTGGTTAAGTTCTTAACTATTTCTTAGAGGGACATCCTTTCAGGTTATTGTGGTGGTTGTGGAGATGAAGGCCTCTACTCGAATTGTTATAGCCCTTAGTTGAATCCTGATAGTGTGTTGAATCGTTGTTACTATTGAAAAATAGGGGGCCTTATATTGGAATTACTTCCTTACTGAGGATTTCCATACTTGAAATTAGGATGATCCTTCTACCCCAAAATTGTAGGTGGGAATGAAAGAATCATACCTTTGCTGTGCTCTTAGGAATCCTCCTACAACATTGACCTATTTTTTATCTTATAAGGTAGGACATGCATTAATAAAATGATCTAAAAGTGTCTAAATTCCATATGCTTTAGCTAACCCCTTCTCCATTATTGTTTTCACCACAAAAGAAGTCAAATTGGTCACTTGCTGCTCTAACTTCAAAATAGAAACTTCCTTGACTTGATTTATTGAAGAAGAAAGACTATTTCTGTTACCCCTGTATTATGAATTGGTCGCCATCATCATGATTAAGTTCTTTGCATCCTTTAACGTTTTATCTACCAAAGCTTCACCACTCGCAACATCGATCATATACTTGTCTAGAGGCATTAAACTCTAATTAAAATATCAAATTAAAATTTATTCACTTATCTGATGGTTTAGACAACTATTTCAGACCTTTTTGAAATGCTCCTGATACTTGTGCAAACACTTTCCTGCATCTTGCCTAAGCCACAGACCTGCTTTTGGATATTGACTGCTCTTGAGGAAGGAAAGTACTTCCGAAGAACGCTGGTTTCATTTGCTCCTACATTGTGACTGACCCAATTGGTAAGTCGTATAACCACTCTTTGACTGCATCAACTAAGGAAAAATGAAAGCCTTTAATTTGAGTTGATCCAAAATGGCTGCTGCTGGCTTCATGCCCAAATATGAAGTGTGAAACCCCTTAAAGAACTTGTCAGATTTGTGATGTAGCCTAACTTAACAAGCTGGTGTTATACAAACCTATAAAAGTAGACAAAGTAGGGATTAGTTAAAGTTTAATATCAACTTCAGGCTCATCATCAGGATAATTTATGCAAAGAAAGTTAGGGTTGAAAATTGGAGCTACAAGTTCCTTTAAAGTGAACTGATGTGGCTCCATATTCTCTTGCACTTCTTCTATGGACTCATTAGAATTGTCTTTAACTTCTTCTTTAAATGACAATGAAATTTCTCTCTTAGAAAGATGAATTTGTGTAGCTCACTTAAGATGCTACCCCCACGTATGACTTAAAATAGGAGAAAGTTTAAAAGGGTTAAAAGTAGAAAGAAGTAAGCATTTATTCTCCGTAGCAAATTTTTGCAAATTAAGGCTAGAAAAAACAAAAAAAAAACACAAGAAATAATAAAATATTATGCCAGCTCCCCAATAATGATGCAAAAAATTTAATAGCTCATCACAAACTACCAAATAATAAACCTAACTAAATCTTCTAACTGTGTAGTAGGTAAGTTAAGGTTGATATATTGAGAGATTGGATACAATTATTATCTCTAATGTTGTAGAAAGAAAATAAAAAATTCCTGATGCCATGAAAGTAAAATAAATGAAAATATGACTAAAAAAATGAAAGTAGACTAATAGAAAATTAAAGAAGCAAGTAAAAATACTATCAAAGTGAATAGAAGATATTAATAGGATTCTATGAAAGAAAACTAACCATTGAAACTAAATAAATTATGTTCTAGCCAAGACGTTAGCTTATAGAAAAAAACAAGTTCCTGCATCTAAAGTTCCTCCTAAATTAGGTAAATTCAATAAGATCTAAAAATACTCCTAACTACGCAATAACCTAGAACAAAATCTGTAAATTTAATGATGTAATAATGTTAACTACTAGGAAATGAATAACCAAAGCCATAATTGCACAAACTCGGATTATGTAATTTAGAGAACTAAAACCTTAGACTAATTGATTGAGTTTCACTCACAAAACTAATTAGCCTATTGCTACTTACAAATTTTGCTAATGATGATTATATATCAAAATCTCAAACCTAGCTTTCAAATTATAGATTATTAATAAGGTGGTCAAACCTAAAAATAAGCCCTAATTCTCGACCTTGATTCAAAATTTCAATTTAATCTAAGCCTAAGAACACAATATTAATCAAAACCAAATCACATTCTCACCTTTGTCCCTTTAATACTTTCTAAACCAAAGAAGTTTAGCAACACATATTGTATTTAACTAAAATAGAATATAAACTAAGCATAAACGTGGTGAAATTTTAATCAAAATTCTGGAAATAAATATTTAGTAATATATTGAAATAAAACCCTAAGTTTTACATTAATTTCCAACCTAATATAAGATAAAACACAAAAATAAAATAATTAAATGAAAATAATAAGTACAAAAATTCAAAACTGAATAAAAACCACCCTTAAATGATCTACAATAGAAAAGAAAGAATTATCTTCAATTATAAAGTAAAAAGGAGCTAACAACCATAATAACAAGAAGAAAACAAGGGAATGATGTAAGCTACCTATTTTGGGTATTGTCGATGGTGAAAATCCCCTCCTTTGATCCTTAAATAGGTCTAAATTAGGTTAGACAATGTTTGGATAGGAAAACGTTGACTCTGACTTTGTTTTTTTTGTTTTTTGGATTTTAACGGGTAGTTAAATTGACTTAAATGGTGCCTATTCGAGCCATTGTTTGAGATTCTAGAAACTAGACCTAAACGACATTTGAATTGACTTAAACAACATCGTTCAATTTCTGTAGAAACCATCAGTCAGCTATCTTTTAGCAACTCCTTATTCTAATTCTACTCTAATTCTTCCCTAAACTTTGTCTTTTAGTCCAAAATTTATGTCAACACAACTAATCCATCATCCAACACAAATTGAACATAAGTTGAGCACTTTGATTTTAAAAATAAGGATTAAATCATATTAAATCACATACCAAAACATAATATAATACATCCTTATAATTAACTCTCATAATCACTTATGTTTTTTCATGGGCAAAAAAGTAACCCTTATAATATTTATCTCACAATTATACTACCTAAAAAATACACTTAAAAAATTTCTCAACTTAACTTACCCAAATCCTTTAAAGGGCTTACCAACATATTAAAAAATGTATGCATGTGAAACTTTTATGAAACATACCAAAACCAATCAAAACAATCACCCAAAGGATTTCTTAACTCAGTTTGATATTTCTTAACACTTCTTAATGGGTAACACACATCCAATATACCTATTTATAGGTAGAATTTATCCTACTAGCTGCTTATAACATTAGATTAGTTTTTTTAACACATCTTGATATCCTTTAACACATTCAAAACACCTTAAAGCACATCCTAACATTTTGAAATACTTTTTTAGCACACACATCAATATTTTTCTAAAAACTTTTTGCATATCAAGAGGATCATTTAAAAAAATATCTTTATATAATTCCTCTTGATCATGGAATTTATATACATAAATATGAACCATAAATGAATTATGCATGATTTGAATCTATTAAACACTTTGAAATGATCAAGATAAAATTACGACAAAATTATAAGATACGACCTATTAAAACACTATCTTTGTCTTAAGTTTGATTCTTTTTATTTTTTTTTCTTAATAAGCTCTATGCAAACTCTAAGGCTCTATACTATATCTTTTAAACCTTTTTCTTTCAATCCTATCTTTCCAAAACATCAAATACAATAAATTCATTAGTAGTAAGATTGTTTTGTCAATATCAAAACTTAAGTGGAACCTCCCTTAGTTTAACAATTTATTCATATTTTGGATCTTTTTTCTTGTTTCTAATGAAGTCAAAAACATGATAATAAAACTCCCAAAAATAATTGTATTACTGATAATTGAAATTGAAAAGAAATAATGTTGATCACATTAAATAGGACATTATAGTTACAAGTGATAGCCTATCAATAATGTTTTTACAAATATCATATGGTATTACTATTAAATTGAGTGCAACACTCTTGTGAATCTCTCTCTTCTCTCTCTTTCTTTTTCTCTGTGTCTTTGTGTTTATGTCCATTATTGAATTATAAGTGTAAAAAATAAGCTTTAAGATATAGACTAGTTTTTTTTTTCAAGATTTAAACTTTGATTATAGGAAGCATATGGATGTTACTAAAAATAACAAAAATTGTGTTATATTGTACCTAGTAAATTCTAAAACAAACTATAATTCTAGGAATACTAAACCTGCCTTCTTTTATGAATTTCTATCTATAATTCTTTTTTCGAAGATACAAAATAATGAAGCGTATATCAACCTATAAACAAGTAAAGTACATGATAATACTTGTACAAGGCTTGATATATCAAGCATTCCTCTTATCTAAGTCGATAACATTATTGGGACATTTGCAAGTTTTAAAGAATTATGTGCTATTTTTCCCCATCATATTTAGTGCTAGGCATTTCTATACTAATTAGAATACATGAAGTGAAAACTTGAAATATTAGAAAATATGCTTAACTGAAACTCTTATCATAGATGATGTACATGTCTTATATATGTTCATGAACTTATTTATGATATTGTTGCATTATTATTCCTATTTAGATTCTAAGGGTAGAGGAAGTTTACATTGGTGAGGTTATTTGTTGGTGCAAGATTACTTTGTTGACTAGGTACAGTAATATCCTTTATATTTTTGGAACCATTAACTCATAATAATTAGAAGATCATAAGAAATATATCTTAATTAGTTGAAAAATGTTTGATAACCATAAATTCATATAACTATACACATGCTTTAGTTGCACATTATGGACTTATAGAATGATCTATATTATGGATCTATAGAATGACTAAAACCAATTATCTAATATGATGTTCCCAAAGTCAAAGCAATAAAATACAATTCAAAAGAAGGATGTATGTAACTCGAGAAAAGCCATAGCTCATATAGTAAATAAGACATTTTTTTTAATAGGAAAAAAGATACTCACATTTTAGACGTTTTATTGGAAATCATTGTCCATCTTTGTTACATTTTCTTATGTTATGACAAGAGATGTCACATTTTCTACACTTTTGAACTTACAATTAAGACAACTTAGTGTAATTTCACTTTTTCTTTGACTCATTTTTACCTTTTCTTCTTATTGTTTTAGGCCTCCCTTGCATTAGTCTTTTTACTAGCATGTGTGTTTGTTCATTGTTAGTCAGAAAATGGCACCCATCACAAGCTACAACATTCACTGATGCATACTCATAGACTGAGTCTTCTAGTATCAATCACCTATAAGTTAAAATCATGGATAGAACATATGGAATGTTTACTAAGTCTTAACTTGGTGAAACCTTAATAAACATTATAAAAATCAACCAACAATAATATTCATCTCCAACTAGCAAACCATAAAAATATTTATCCTAATATGTTGAACCTTATATGGTTAGTCAAAAAAAAAATTCTAACAATATATTCTATTACATTCTAGCAGGCAAAAATATCATGCTTCTTGTAGTTACAAATCAGTGTAAGTCGAGACCGATTCACCTAGATTAAAATAAAATGAAGTCAATAAAAGGAATGTATTTTGATAAGTGTGTGTATGTGTGTGTGTGTGTGTTTTAAGGACCTTTAAATAACAGAGGAAAAAGGTACGATGACGAGCATGGAAGCTATATGTTAGTACACTATTAAGATAAAGATCGAAATAAGAAAAATATTGCTATAGAAGAGATATTATAAACATACCTAGAATATTTTTAATAAACTAAAAGATAAGAAAGTGGATGTTGCCAACATATATTTACTACTAAATATAAGTTAAAGAAGAGAATTGATCAATGGAATGCATATAGTTGTGACCTTATCACATGTAACAAAGTTAAAGAATTCAAACATAGGTTGATTTCTATTGTTAGGAGATATAATGAAAGATGAAAATAAATGGAAAGAGAATGAAACCCCATATGATGGAGAGGAAGAATCATGAAATTAAAGGTTGGGCCAGGGGGTGAAGGAATACATAAATTAGGTTAGGGGTTTTGATATTGAAAAAACAATATTTTAGTCTCTAATTACAACAAGACATTCTTTTAACTAATGTTTTAGTTTTGATGTGCTAGAAAGATAAGGTGAGGCAAAATATGTAAGGAAATGTGTTGGAGCCTAAGGTAGAAGAGCATTAATGAAGGAAAAAAAAGATTGAAGGAAGTATTGAAGTGTTGTAGAGAAGATCAAGACAAGATGAAGAAGTTTGGATAGCTTTAAGAATATGTTTTAGTATGTAAGTTTTCTTGATCTTAATCCATGCTTTAAAATATCTTAATTTTGCACGTCATATCTATATGAACATTTAGGCTTTGAATACATGTTTTAGTGATTAGTTAAATTTTATTATGATATTGACATTTTAGGAAGTATTTTAGAATGTTGCTTTAGTATGAAATTTTCATATGATAGATCAAATTTTGTGTTTATGGTACTTTAATCAATGTAGTTATTGAAACAGCCTTATAATGTGTTTCAAATCTTTTTTTGAAGTGTTTTTAGAACAAAAGAAACAAATTTGGTATGGCCACGAATTGATTTAAGATTAGTTTAAAATTATTGTTAAAATTTCATAAGCCAAGAATTTTATATTTTGATCTTAATTGATATATCTCGGTATTCAACTTAACTTAAGGAGTGTTTTGAAACATGTTTGAATTAAATTGGAAGCAAAATTTTTTGTTGGACTGGATTTGAATGTGTTTTGCATAACTTATAAAACTTTAAAATTTGTTTTAACATTTAATTGGTGGAACATTCCATAAATAGTTGACCAATGCCTTTATTTTTAAATACATTGGTCGACCCGCATGAGACTAATCAACTAGTTACTCACTAACTGATACTTCGCATAGGTCAATCGATGCAAGTTGTCTAAACATAACAACTAGTTTCTATTTGGTTAATGATATTTTCTTAACTCTAACTAATAGTTTTTTCTCTCAAAAACTTTATTAGCTTACATATATACGAGTACTAAATCATGTGTATCAATTTTTATGCCATGTTAAATTAGATTTAAGTTTCAAAAGCCATAAACATCAAGTTTTGTAAGTTTCTTAAGTTTATATTGTTCAATCTCATTCTTTAAGATCTAGTTTCGATTATATTGTTTCAATTTATTAGTTACTAATTTGTTTAGCATCTAGGAGGTTTATTGCATTGATTGGTGTCCTTGTAAGGTTAGAATCGTTTATTCATTGAGTTGGAATTTAAACAACACTATATGTTGAGCTTTGTGATTCCTTTGTCTAATATGGTTTTTTGATGGTTTAATTCTCATTTTTATTTTGACTTTAATCCATTGATTTCTAGTTTATTAAGGTTCCATAGGTGTGTTATATTGAAATTTTATAAACATTATTATTATTGTAATTTTATTGAAACACCATTAAAGGCGTGATTTTTGTGTTTATTAGAGATTAAATTTTATGTTGTGTTGTTATTATTGGAAAGTCTTCTCTTTACCATTAAAGAGATTGTTACTATATTACTCTTTACCTTGGATAAAGAATATTTTAATAGCTTTAGTAATTGAATGTGAATTGGAATTGATTTATGTGATGAATTTCATTAAATGTGCTTTAGGAAATTCATTACTGATGTTGCATAAGCTAAATAAAAATAACCTTCTTATTTATGTGATGAATGTCATTGAATAAGCATATCCCCTTCTTATATTGATTTTGATTAAGAAATTGTTAACTTGTATATGCTTGGATTAAGTTTTAGAGAGTTTGAATTTGGAGGCTATTTTGAAAATCAAATTATTGTATTTTCAATTTTGATTTAGGGGTTACTCTTCACCAACTTTAATTAAGGTTCGTAAGAGTTCCTCTTCACCCATCTTAATTAAGATTTTAAGGTTTCTCTTCACCTTCTTAATGAAAGAAGATTGTTGTAAAGATTACTCTTCACCTTCTTTGTGGAAAGAAAAACTTGTAAGGGTTACTCTTCACCTTAAGGAAGAATGTTATAGTTAAAAATCTAACATTAAGTGTGTTAGGAGAGGATTAGGACTAAGTGGTTTGATCCAACCTCTATAAATCTTGGTGCATTCTTCTTTCCCTTTTCTTCTTAATTTATGCATTTGTGATTGTTGTTTATAATATATTGAACTTGGTTTATATTTTTATAATAATATCACATTATATGGTTAAATATTGGTCTAGTGATTACATATAGTTGTAATTAGTTTAGGCGGCTTAGGTCATTTAGTTTAGAAGAAAATATCTAATACCTAATTCACCCCCATCATAGGTGCCATAATGGACTTTGATGAACAATGGTGCAGTTATGATTCACTGAATCATTATTGATAAACTATTGTTGCATCCTTTAACGTGGGTTGTAGGGGACATCAACTTGGGTCTAAGTTGGACCACTGTTGAAGTCCTAAAATGTGAAATAATTTGTTTCTTTTTGTCTAATTCCTTAGTTATTCATGTTTATCTATAATTTAAATATTTCTAAACAATCATTAAATAATTAAAGCACTAAAATAAGGGTTAAAATAAAAAAAATAACTTGAAATCGTTATCAATTTGATCTCTAACAATTCCTCCATACTTAAGCATTTGCTTTTCCTCAAGTAAATCAATCAATCATCATCTCAAAATAGGATATAATCACAATAAAAATAATTCAAAATCATCAAACATAATAATTGAAAAGGTTTCCTTAATCTTTCATTCAAAATGAATCATTGAGATGTTATATCAATAATTACTCATATTAAATCATAAATGGATTTAAGTCATTTCATGTTTCTTCAAACTTTAACCTAAATCATAAAATTCTATTCCACGTATAAAATGAATATAAGAAAAGTAAAATGCATAATCTTTTAAACCAAATCCATTTATGTTATTCACTTATGAACAAAACTTAAACAAAAATCCTTGGATGAGAAGTCACTCAATCTTTTTATGTGAAGGTGAACATTTTGTCGTGAACACCCCTAATTACTCATTTGAGTCATCTCATATCAACTAGTTATTAACACCACTTATTAACTTTAACCTTTTTATCGGTTCGAAGCTAGCAGAGTGAATTTTATTACGCACTTATGCACTTATTTATTTATTTATATTGTTTTTGTTATTTTATTTATTATCATTTTAAAACTTAAAATAAGATGTTGAAAATGGTCAAAAGAATATAAACATCACTAAAAATATACATTTTATGCAAAGAACTTAGCATGATCATTAGGTATCCATTGTCTAAAATACAAAGCAATTTGACAACATTTATGCCTCAATAAGCATAATCAACCACATAGCATCTTAAATCATCCAAGATATTGAAATCAAAAGGAATAATTATTAATGATATGCATTAAAATCCAAAAAACATTTCCATAAATTATATACTACTACGAAAAAGATGACCAAATGATATGCTGCAGGGAAAATAACATAACTATGTAACAATCAAATCTCTCCCTTACACATAAATGGAACAGTGTCATCACTATTCAAAAAATCATAAATAAAGACAATAATGGGAGAGAAAGGAATAAGAATATATATGTATAATGATCTTTAATGCTTATTGATCCATTGGAGTGCACGAGGAACATATTGCAACAATTGAAATAAAATTAAAAAAAGATCAAAGCATGAGAGACAAAATAAATATGGAAAATATTCCACTATAATATATATGATCAAAGTACATCTAAAAAGCCAAAATACAACTAAAATAACTGAAATACAACTAAAAATAATGAAACACAACTAACAGTAATCGAGAACAATTAAAAGCAAACATACTTAAAGAAAACAACAAAAGTAAAACATCCAAGAACAAAATGAATAGTCAAAAAACAACTAACTACCAAGGCCCTAATCATGGAATTGCTGATAGTCCTATTGTTGCTGCATCTACTACTTTAGGTGATCAATCCGACCATAAATGTTAGGCCAGAACGAAGCTCCAAGAGACCAGAATTGAAATGACTCTCCATCCTCAACAAAATTATCATAATTTCATCTGGATGTGGAGCAAAAGGAGCCACAAAAAATAAGAGAAGTTAGAGGTGGAGGATGAACACTCGGTGGCACCTCAGATGATGCCTCACACATAACCTCCTTAAGTGTAGTAGGTAGAGTTGAAATGGTGAGGTTATCAGGTCTCTCACCCTCCTCTAATCATCTTAAGTTAGTATTACGCCATTCACTTCTAACTAGAACATACTTCCACAAATTGAGCATGGAATAAGTGATCATATATGCTCCTAGAGGTTAAACTAGCATCTAAAAATTCAAGGGTACTCCTATAGCTCTAAATATATGGCTTAATAAACATGGATAATAGAAGTTCTTAGTAGGTTTCTACATCTTAATAACCTTCCTTATAATATTAATTATGAATCTGGATAACAGGAAACCTCGAATCGAGCCTAATCTATGTACCATCTTATAAAGGATATAAGCATCACCAAATTGAACCTCATTTAGCTCGTTAGGCTTAGTTACAACATTCATAGTAAGTAGTGCCAAAATGATATGCTCTCTAACCCCTAAATATGATGTAGTAAAAACACGGGGGTTGATCGTATCTAATCATAGGTCATCTCTTATAGTAGCAATTGAAAAATTTAGATCGGATGAGACTAAATCTTTATGAAATGTATCTTTAAGCTCTGTAAAAATATTCCCCTTATCAGGTACTCCAAATAAATTTGAATCAAAAGTACAAGTAATGGAAATTAGAGTACCTAGAATAATGAACCGAACCTTAATAATGTTTGCCTCCTCCTCGACCACTATGTTTGCGTAAAACTCATGAACCAAATCTAAATAGTATATGTTGACAATGGATAAGATCGAATCCTAACCTAAAGCTCTAGAAACACTAAAAATGTCAAACTCAGACCTAAGAGCTAGGACTGTTGATCATTCAATGAAGATATCATTGCCCTTGTATGCCTCATACTAGTCTAAGTTTTCACAAATGGTATAATGATCATTGTCAAAAGTAGCCCTCTTGTGTGAAAAGGATCCAATGTATGCTCGGGGTGCGATTTGACTACAAACTATGTTAGAATGTGAATGAAAGTAGTCCAAAATTTGTCTAAGATGAACCATAACCTCGGGTCAATCTTGTCAAAATATTCTCACATCATTAGAATATTCTCTTGTTGACAGTGACAAAGTTAGGCTAAGAAATTGGTACCAAGTGAAAGCTTGTGAGGAGTAGAGCACAAAAGTACCAATTTTATGCTCAAAAGAAAAATGGGAAAAATTGGAGAATGAGCATGAAGGGTGGTAGCTATGTGTGAAACAGGGTGATTTTATGTACAAAGGGGTGATTTTGTGTGTAAAATAGAGTTTTGGTGATGGAAATGAGTTTAAAAGATGAAATAGGCAAAGAAAATCGAAAAAGGTTAGAGTTTTGAGAACAAAAATGGGTTAAAGGGAGAGTGACTAGCGATGAAGGATGTTTAGTAGTAATAAGAGGGTGGAAATGAGGAAGAAGAAGGTGAATATGTGTTTATTTAGGGTTTAAAATAAAGCTACATCTTTTTTATGCCTTATGTGAAGATTAACGACATTTTTTGGATCTTTCAACCGCAACATTAATACCTGTTGTTGATCTTCCAATCTGCAAAAATCAATGCAGGTTGACCAGGCCATTAATAATGTCGCATTAGACCATTGTTGATGGTTTGTTTAACATATTTCCATGTGATTTTATCTATAAAAACTCCACTAAATGGTTCCCAAATCAAAGGCCATCAAAATTGAGATGATTGTTTATCAAATTGCTCAAGAATAGGAATTTTAAAAACTAAAGAAGTCACACTAAAATTAAAGGAAATACTAAGGAAAGCATGCCAAGCTTAAATGAAACACAGTAACAAGGTTACAAAATACTAAGTTAAGGTTCTATTATACAAAATAAAAGAAATACACACATAATTAACTAACTAAAGGGAAAATTCCTACTTCGATAAGGATAAAAAATGAAAGAGTTTCAGTGGGCTCCTTAATTGTACTAGCCACATAAAGTTGAGCCCTTTGTCCATTGTCTTTGAAACTTGATTGACCATTAGTGACTTTAATTTTTCTAAATGGATAAACCTTGATCACTTCAAAAGGGTCATTACATCTTGATGGAAGGTTACCAAGAAAGAGTTTTAACCTTGAATTATACACCAAGACCTTATCACCTACCTTAATCTCATGATGAATGATATGCTTATCATGCCATATTTGGTTTCTCTCTTTATTTAGTTTAAATTTGTTATAAGCATTGAGACGAAACTCATCTAACTCATTTAATTGCAACAACCACTTTTCACCCACTTGTCCTAAGTCAAAATTTAAAAACTTAATGGCCTAATATTCTTTATGCTCTATCTCCACAGGTAAATGATAAGATTATCCATAAACCAATCGATAAGGAAACATACATATGGGTATTTTAAAAGTAGTGTGATAAACATACAAAGATCATCTAACTGTAATGACGAATCCTTCCTTGATAAACTAATGGTCTTTTCCAAAATTCATATGATGTCACAATTAGATATCTCCATTTGACCACTAGTTTGAGGATGGTAAAGTATGCCAATCTTATGGGTTACATCATATTTAGTTAAGAGGGAATTAAATTGTTTATTGAAAACGAGTGACCCCCATCACTTATGATAGCTCTAGGTATCCCAAATCTTATAAAGATTTTCTTCTTTAAGGATGAAACCATACTCATTGAGTGATTAGTTGATAGAGCAACTGCTTCAACCCATTTGCTCATATAATCCATAGCCATTAAAATAAATTGGTTGTAGTATAACTTATGAAACGATCCCATGAATTCAATGCCTCATACATAGAAAAAATCTTACATATTAAAATGTTATTCAATTGCATCTTGTGTCTCTTTGAAATGTTCCCAATCCTTTAATAATTTTCATAAGACTTAACAAATTGAAATGCATCCATAAATAAGGTAGGCTAATAGAAACCACAGTTTAACACCTTATATTCTGTCATAGTAGGCCCAAAGTATCCTCCAGTCTCTCTAAAATGACAATGATTTAAAAATGGAGGGCACTTGCTTTTTAGGTACATATCTCCTAATAATTCCATTAGCATAAATGTTATACAAGTAATAGTCATACCAAAGATATCAGTTGATCTCCATAAGGAACTTCTTCTATTGGTAGGAAAAATTAGGAGAAAGAACATTACCAACCAAGTAATTCACAAAGTCCACATACCATAATAGGCTAATTAGGGATAGCAATTGTTCTTCAAGAAATACCTCTCTAATGTCTTGGTCTCATCTTTCCTCCATCGCGTCTTCATTTAAGTGAGACAAATAGTCAACCATAAAATTTTTTGTTCTTTTCTTATCCTTTATTTCGATGTCAAACTCATATAAAAGGAGAATCCATTGAATCAATCACGACTTTGCATCTGACTTGTTCATTAAGTACTTGATAGCTAAATGGTTCACATAGACTATCACCTTAAAAAAATACCAAATAGGACCAAAACTTGTTCAAGGAGAATATAACAACCAATATTTCCTTTTTAGTGGTGGTATAATTTTTCTACGTATCATTCAAGGTCTGGCTTACATAATACATCTAATGAAATATTTTGTATTTCTTTACCTAAGAACAACGCCAACTGCATAGTAACTTATATCGCACATCAATTCAAATGGAAGAGACTAATTAGGTAAAACAAGGATGAGTGAACTAGTGAGTTTCTCCTTTAAGAGCTAAAAGGAATGCATACAATTATGATCCAAATTAAAGACAATGTCCTTAGTCAAAAAATTAGTTAGGGGATTGGTAATCTTGAGAAAATCCTTAATAAACCTCTTGTAAAACTCAACATGTCCTAAAAGCATCCTAATCGCTCGAATTAAGTTGGATGGTGGAAGTTGATAAATTATTTCAATCTTTTCTAGATCTACTTCTACACCCCAACTTGAGCTCTTATGACCTAACACAGTAGACTCTTACACCATAAAGTGAGATTTTTCCCAATTTAAAACTAAGTTAGTCTCTTTACATCTCCTTAGTACCTTCTTTGAATTATCTAAACATTCATCAAATGATGTGCTAGAAATAGAACCTCAATGCAAGTCTCTGTCATGTCTACAAAAATTGCCATCATATAGTGCTAAAAATTAGTTGGTGCATTACACAAATTAAAAAGCACACATATGTATGCAAATGTGCTATAAGGACAGGTAAATATAGTCTTTTCTTAGTCCTCAAGGGTTATAGGAGTTTATAATTATCCACTATACCTATCTAAAGCACAATGAAAATTATGTCCTATCAATCTTTCAATTACTTTATCAATGAAGGGTAAAAGGAAGTGATCCTTACGGGTGGTGTCATTTAACTTTCGATAATCAATGTACACTTTCCATCTAGTAACTTTCCTTGTGACAATTAACTTATTTTATTCATTCTTCATTATAGTAGTTCCTCCTTTTTTAGGTAACACCTGAACTGGACTGACCCATGTAGAATTAGAGATAGGAAAGATTATACCAGCATCTAGGAGTTTAACTACTTCATTTTTTCCCACTTCTTTCATATTTAGATTCAATCTGCCTTAAGGATAGACTAAGGGGTCTTTGATGAAAATTTTGTGAGTGAAAATTTAAGGACTCAACCTTTTAATATTGGCTAAGGTTCATCTTAATGCACATTAATGCTCTTAAAGTACTCTCAGCAATCTCTCCTTTATAATATCAATCAATGATGATGAAATAATAATAGGTAAGTGCATTAGAGGCAAAAAAAAAGGCATACTTTCAATGCAAAGGAAAAGGCTTATCATCAAGAGCTAGGGGATATTTAATAAATAACTTTAGAAGAGATGAAAGAGGTCTATCTAAGGGCTCACACCTTTGAGACTGAATCCAACTAAAGGGCTCCTTCCCTCCTTCTAACTCTTTTTACCACTTCCCTAACCTCCTCCTTCTATGAATCTAAAGAACATGGATGAATCAATATCATATATAATGGATCTGAATAGAGAAAAATAGATGGATCACCCTGAATGGAATTAACTCTGATGAAATTTGAAGAATCAAAATTAAAGGGATGCTCTATTTCTTTAAGCACCTCGAACTTAATTTCTTCATCTTGAAGCCTAAGGATAAGCTTCCCTTCATAGACTTCAACAAGTGCCCTTCTTGTAGTCATGAATGCCTAACCTAATATGATGGGCACTTTGCTATTTTCTTCCATATCCAAGACCAAGAAATCAATAAGAAAAATGAACTTATTCACTTTGACTGAAACTTCCTTGATGATTCCTCTTAGATAGGTCACTGAATGATTGACTAACTGTATGGGTTTGGATTCTTCCAATCCTAGTTTCTTAAATATATACATGGGAATTAAATTGATATTAGCTCCTAAATCCATCATAGCCTTGTCTATTTGAAGGTTACCTATGGTGCAAGGAATGGTGAAATTACCAGAGTCCTTAAACTTTGGAGGTAACTTCGTTAGCAGGATGGAGAAACACTCTTTATTTAGCTTAACAGTCTCATACTCTTCAAACTTTCTCTTTTTTCAAAGGATTTCCTTAAAAAATTTTGCAAATGAGGGCATTCGTGCAATTTCCATAGCAAATGACATATTTATATGCAACTTCTTGAACATCTTTACAAGCTTCCTAAATTTTTTATCTAGGTCAGAATTCTTCAATCTATGAGGATATGAAATCCTAAGATTGCAAGGTTACACATTGGGATCAGCAAATAACTTAGGCGGTCTATCCTCCTTCTCAATCTCAACTTCTTTCTCTTTCTTCATCTTATTCTCCTTAACTCTCTCTTTCATATCACTCTTCACCACTTTCTCTTCTCTCATATCTTTTTATTTCTTGTTCTTCTTTTCACCCACACTCTCCACTTCCTGACCACTTCTCATGGTAATGGCCTAGACATGTTCTCTAGGATTGGCTTCAGTAGTACTAAGTAACTTACCAAGTAACATTTCCTATAACACAATTAGGCAATATGGCCTACCTGAGTTTTAAGGTTCTTGATGGAAGCCTCATGGTTTTGTATCTTAGAATCATTACTTCAAATGTATTTAACACTATATCCTCAAAGCGATGCTTCTTTTATAGAGGTGGATTTGCTCTAAAGCTAAGTGGAAGGGGTATTTTGAGGGTTTGCTAAAGGTAATTATTGGTAATTCTAATTATTGCTTCATGAAAACTTGGAATGATTCCTTTAACCAAGATTATACATGTTTGAGTAGGTGTTTCCTCTTTGCTTATTGAAAAGTCCTACAAATTGTGCTCGTTCAAGTTCACAGGCAAAAGGACTTCCTACTTGACAATCTAGGGATAAATGGTAGGTACTTCCATAACGTTCACACTCAATTGGTCTTCTTAAAGGATTACTATCAACTCTATTTACTAAGCTATCTAGCTTCTTGTTTAGGGCTTCTATTTGGGCTACTAAGGCAATTGTATCATTGATAGCATGAATCCCATATGGTTTCCTAGGATGATGACCAAAATGGTACAAGAAGCTATTTGTAACCATCTCTTTAATCAATTTATAAGCTTCGTATGGATTGTTTCTTATCATACTACCTCTAGCTATAGCATTTATAGTGCTATAAGTAGAAGGTATGAATCTAGTATAGAAAATATCGACCGGTTTCCATATACTGAAACAATAACTAGGACACTTTGCAAGAATCTCTTTAAAGCTCTCTTAAACCTCATATAAGCTCTTATTCTCATACAACATAAATGAGCTAATCTCAGTCTTCATTTTAGTTATCTTTGTGGTGGAAGGAATTTAGCCAAGAAAAGCTTAATAAGATCATCTCAAGTAGTAATAAAACTAGGGTGGAGAGTGGATAACTAGGCTCTAGATTTTTCTCTAAGAAGAAAAAGGAAAAGCTTAGCTTAACTACATCTTTTGAAACCCTATTACTTTTAAAAAGATCACAAATGTCTAAGAAATTTTACAAGTGTTTGTTCAGATTCTTTAAAGCTAAACCACCAAACTGTGAAATCTTTATCATGAAAATAATGCCATAAAGTACTTCAAAATTATTGGTGTTTGCCCTGGGTTAAAAAACACTAGCCACAGGTCTACCTCTATTTCCCATAGTTAAGTCCATCATAGTTTGTTCCCTATGTTCTTCCTGAGGTTAGACAACTACATGCTCATGTGAGTCCGTTTCTACTAGTTCATATTCTATTTCTCTAGATATCCCTACTTCTAATATATTAGATGTGCTAGCTCGCAATTCTTTCTTTCTCCGACGAACTGTATGTTTAAGCTCTAGACAAATTGTTTGGGCTTTTGACCCTGTGTATGCATTTAAACTAAGGAAATAATTAAACAAAGATGAAATACTAACTAAACAATAAAAAAACACAAGAAAGATAATAAAAAGTAAGAAAAAAAACACTCAAAACTAAAATTAAGAAAAATAATGCATGAAAATTTTTTAAAAATTAGAAACATAATATAAACAAGTTTTAGAGTAACTGGCACCAATTTAATCCTAATATTCTAGTTTGCTCCCCAGCAACGACGACAAGAACTTGTTGTTGCTTTTGTCTAATTAAAGCTTTCAACGCAATTTCAAATTTTGATTTAAAACCAATGTATAGGCAAGTACACCTATCACAATAAGTAATATAGTTATATAAAGGAGTATGGATGTCGATCTCATGAGGAAAAAACTATAATTACTACATCAATTATATTACAATTATCTAGAAAGATCAAATTGATTAATTTTAAAGCCAAAAAATACCAAACTATCTTAACGAATTTCAAACAACATAAAGGAAGTTAAGTTGCTTTTAAAAATTACTAAATCTGAAAATTTAGATAACAATTAGGTCTCTAATGATTTAATTAAGTAATTAAGACTTATGAAAACCAATTTAAAGCATCTTTACAAATTCAAGACAAAGCTATGGTTAAGATTATATCTTTTCTCTGTTAATCTTAATTTAAAGTTTGGTCATTCATTAAATTTAGGTAACATGCTTGCATATTAAGAAGTTTAATACTAAGATCCCTTGTCTTAGCCCTAAAATGATTAATCAAATGTAGGGTCATAAAATGATTAGAATATGTCATTTATTGATTAATTTAAAAACCTAAGTAGATATCTCAAATCTTAGGTTATCTATCACTTTTTTCTTAAGTGGCCAGCTTAAAAATAGAGATTTTATCCCTTCAATAAATGAACATCTGGCCATAAACATGCACAAAAGCTAAATTAAATCATTTACTAACGAATACTTAGCTAAAAATTAACTTAGCCTCACATATTAATCAAAGGAAGTAAAACATGCATCATACACCACACACTTTGATTAATCCACAAAATAAATGACATATAATGAGTTCTGAGTTCAAAAAACAAAAAAGATAAGCTTTAGAATGGTTTACAAACTCTAAAACAAGATCTTAACTCATAAATACTCAAATCGCCAATCAAACCACATGACAATCAAAGAACATGAAAATATGTAAGTTAAACAACACACTTTAATTAATCTTAAAACAAGAGCAATAAATAATGAAAATTGAGTTTAGAAAACCCCTCAAAGTGAGCTCTAAATTGAGATACAATTCTAAATAACAAGCTCTAGTACTCATAAACTAAAGAAACAACTCAAACTATCCATTACAAGTGTTCGAAACTAAGGAAACTAAAGAGAACTAAGTAGAAATGTTCAGATATGTCTCTTGATAAAAAATGGCGTGTGTCAAATGCTATTATCATCTTTAGAGGGTTAAAGACAACCTCTTTTTCCTCTCTAGATAGGGCATTAATTGTAATGCCTCTACCAACCAGAATTGTGGATATTTGGTTGGAAATTTTGCGTCTGGATCATACAATGTTAGTTGGACTTCGATTAACAATGGTTCCATTATGATTTGATGAATTGCCATTGAAAGACTGTTGTTGCATCCTTCAACGTAGGTCTGAGTTGGACCACTGTTAATTTCTTTGAATGCGAAATATTTTGATTCTTTTATCCAAATTCTCAATTGTTCACATCCATCTGCACTAAAATAGGGGTTAAAATACAATAGAAAATCACTTAAAAACACTATTAATTTTACCCCTAATCAACATGCAAAGGCAATCCCATTAAGGAATAATAAATAGTTTAAAGGAGTTTATGAGAGTCAGAAGGATGAGGAAGCTAAGTAGAGTGAAGAAGGGGAGAGTTATGAGACAAACAAAGAGGAGGGAAAGGAAGAACCAGCTGCAAAGGAGGATCATCCCAAGTTATTTATCAAGCCCATCAGAAATCTGGTAAGACCTAGGATCCCTTATACTTAGAGGTTTAAAAGTAAATAATTAGATAAGTAGATTGGCATGAGTTGCCGGTGAGATTCTATATGTGTGTGCACTTTTTTATGTTTGATTTC
>JAOXYD010027463.1:0-14303 GCA_028565735.1 Pinacopodium congolense | reverse complement strand
AAACTTCCACTTAACCTTTTGTTTGTGGATGGTAAGGGGTGACAATTTTATGGGTAATACCATACTTAGATAGTAGGGATTCAAATTTTCGATTACAAAAATGAGAGCCTTCATCACTAATTATAGCTCGAAGTATACCAAATCTTGTAAAAATATTCTTCTTAAGGAAATTTACCACCACTCGCGCATCATTTATGGGTAAGGCCAA
Organism: Pinacopodium congolense; assembly: GCA_028565735.1. Lineage (NCBI taxonomy): Eukaryota > Viridiplantae > Streptophyta > Magnoliopsida > Malpighiales > Erythroxylaceae > Pinacopodium > Pinacopodium congolense. The sequence goes on along the minus strand of JAOXYD010027463.1, from coordinate 14,095 downwards.
TGCTTCCACCCATTTACTTACATAATCTACTGAGACTAAACTATATTGATTAGCAAATGACTTAGGGAATGAACCCATAAAATCAATGTCCCAAACATAAAAAATCTCGCAAACCAAAATGTTACTTAATGGTATTTCTTGCTTTCTTGAAATGTTTCCCGTTCTTTGGCATTTATCACAAGATTTTACAAAGTTAAATGCACCCTTAAATAATATGGGCTCATAGAACCTTGATTTTATAACCTTATGTGTAGTTCTAGCTAGCCCAAAGTGTCTTCCAACTTCTCTTGAATGACAATGAGTTAAAATAAGGAGCACTTCATCCTTAAGTACACATTTTCTAATAATTCCATCACCACATATCTTGTATAGGAATGGATAATACCAAAGAAACTTCCTTACATAAAAAAGAAACTTCTTTCTTTGCTGATAAGAAAAATCATAAGGAATAACCTTGCCAACTATATAATTGACATAATCATCATACCATGGCAAGTTATCCTTAATTGCTAAAAGATGCTCTTCAGGGAACATTTCTTTTATGATAAGCTTACTACCTGTTTCCATAACGTCCTCAGTTAACTTTGACAAATGATCGGTAACAAAATTTTCAACACCCTTCTTATCTTTTATTATAATATCAAACTCTTGCAATAATAAAAATCATCTGATCATCCTCGGCTTTGCATCCATTTTGGTCATTAAATACTTTAATGTAGCATGATTAGTGTATATTGTTACCTTTGACAACACCAAATAAGAATGAAACTTATCAAATGCAAAGATAACGGAAGCATCTCCTTCTCAGTCGTTGTATAGTTCTTCTGGGCATCGTTTAAGGTCCTACTTACATAATAAATAGAATGAAAAATCTTGTCCTTTCTTTGCCCAAGAACTGAACCAATAACAAAAATCATATGCATCGCACATTAATTCGAAGGGAAAATACAAATATAGTGAAACTAGAATCGGTGCGCTTGTAAGCTTAGACTTTAAAAGTTCAAAAGAGTGCATACAATTATCATCAAAATTAAACGTTGAATCTTTGGTCAGAAGACCAGTAAGAGGCTTAGATATTTTAGAAAAATCCTTTATAAACCTTTTGTAAAATCCAAAATGTCATAAAAAAAACTTCTAATTGCTCGAACTAAATTTGGAGGTGGGAGTTAAGCAATGACCTCTATCTTGACTGGATCTACTTCTATACCCTTACTGGATATCTTATGACCGAGTATAATACACTCTTGCACCATGAAGTGACACTTTTCCCAATTTAATACTAAATTTGTCTCTTCACATCTCTTAAGCACTTTATCAAGATTTTCTAGACAAGAATAAAAAAGCATTCCAAACACTGAAAAATCATCTATAAAAACTTCGATGCACGATTCAATCATATCAGTAAAAATGGCTAGCATACATCGTTGGAAAGTGGCAGGAGCATTGCATAACCTAAAAGGCATCTGCTTATATGCAAATGTTTCGTAAGGACAAGTGAATGTTGTTTTCTCTTAATCCTCTAAGACAATTGGAATTTGTAAATATCCGCTATATCCATCCAGAGTATAATGAAAACTGTGTCTTGCTAATCTTTCTATGACTTGATCAAGGAAAGGAAGTGAAAAATGGTCATTTCTAATGACGTCATTCAACTTTCTATAGTCAATGTACATGCTCCATCCAGTAACCTTCCTTATTGCTATTTGCTCATTCTGCTTATTCTAAATCATCGTAATGCCTCCCTTCTTTGGGATTACTTACACTAGGCTAACCCAAGGTGAATCAGAGATTGGATAAATGATTCTGGCATTTAGCAATTTAATAACTTTATTTTTAACAACTTCCTTAATGTTTGGGTTTAATCTTCACTGAAGCTTGACAAAAGACTTTCTACCTTCTTCCATAAAGATCTTATGGAATTGAAGGGCTCAATCCCTTAATATTTGAAATTGTCCTTCCTATAACCTTAACATGCTCTCTTAAAACTCTTAATAACTTGTTTTCCATGCCATCAATTAAAGCTAATGAAATCATCACTGGTAATTATGATGGAGGATTTAAAAAGGCATACTTTAGATGACTATGAAGAGGCTTCAACTTTAATTCAGGTGGCTCTTTGATTGATGGCTTTGGTAAAGCTTTATAGGGCTCTCCAAATTCTCAAATCTCTTCAAAGGATGCCATCCTGAAGAGAGCTTTCTAGTATCCAAAGCTTCTAAAACTTCTGTTACTTCATTGTCATTAGGATCTATAGACTGAGAATGGATCAATACTTTCTGTAATGAATTTGAACATAATTCAAATGAAGGGTCACTAAAACAATGTTGAACTCCTATAAAATTGCAACAATCAATGCCCATTAGATGCTGCCTTACCTTAGTCATGTTAAACTCTCTTTCTTCTTCCTGAAATCTTAAAATTAATTTACCACCATACACATCAATTAGTTCCCTTACTGTAGCCATGAATAGTCGTCTAAGAATAATGGGCACCTTGCTATCTTCTTCCATATCCAACACCAAGAAATCCATTGGAAACAAAACTTGTCATCCTTAACCAAGACATCCTCAATAATCCCACATGAATAAGTGATTGAACGATCTGCCAATTGTAATGAAATTATTGTAGGCTTAAGTTCATCCAATCCTAATTTCTTGAAAATAGAGAAGGGCATTAGATTAATACTAGCATCAAGATCCATAAGTGCTCTTTCTATTTGCAAACTACCTATGACGTAAGGAATGGTAAAACTACCAGGGTCCTTTAGCTTAGGTGGCAGTTTCCTTAATTGGATTGCAAAACATTCTTTATTGAGTTTAACAGTTTCAAATTTATCTAATTTCCTCTTTTTGGATAGAATGTCCTTTAAAAACTTTGCATAACTTGGCATTTATGCTATGGCTTTTGTAAATGGGATGTTAATATGTAATTTCTTAAATATTTCAACAAATTTTCTAAATTGCTTATCCAGTTTTGCATTCTTTAATCTCTGAGGGTAAGGAACTCATGGTTGGATTTGAGTTTCAGATTCAATAACCACTTCCTTACCTTTTTCTTTCTTCTTCTTTACTGCTTCCACCACTGTTTCATCATTTTGATCATTTTCCATATCATCCTTCTTTTCTACTTCTCGCCTTCCTACTTCTTTTTGGTAATGACCTTTGCATGCTCTCTAGGATTGGTTTTAGTGGTACTTGGGAGCTTACCAGGGAGTCTTTCTTGTAAAAGTTGAGCAATTTAGCCCACTTAAGTATCAAGATTCTTAATGGCTACTTCATGATTTTGCAATCGAGACTCATTACCTTGCATAAACTTAAGCATTGTCTCCTCTAAACTTGGCTTTGCAGGAGGAGGTGGATTTGTTTTAAATCCAAGTGGTGGAGCTCTTTGTTAGGTTGTTTAAGCTGGGGATTGGTGTGAATTCTGATTGTCAAGTCAAGAGAAATTAGGGTGGTTTCTCCATCCAGGATTATATGTGTTGGAGTAAGGATCATAGTTTTGATTATTATAGCTCACAAATTAAGCTTGATTAGTCTCTCTTGCAAAGGGACTACCTACTTGACAATTTATTGAAGCATGAGATGGGCTCCTACAATGTTCATATTCTACTTGGTTGGTATGTCCACTACTTCCAACTCCATTAACCAAATTATCTATCTTCTTATTCAACAGATCCATTTGGGCTACTAAAACAATTGTATCATTAATAGCATGCATCCCATGTGGCTTTCTTGGATGGAATTCAGAGTTATATTGAAAACTATTTATCGCCATCTCTTTGATTAAATGATAAGCTTCTTATTGAGTTTAATATATGAAACTTCCTCCAACAACAGCATCTATAATGCACCAAGTAGAGGGTGTAAGACCTGTATAGAAGATATCCACTTGTTGCCATGTATTGAAACTATGGCTAGGGAATTTGGCCAACATTTCCCTATATCTCTCCCATGTCTCATATAAGCTCTCATTTTCATATTGAAAAAAGACCTAATTTTAATCTTCAATTTTGTAATCTTTACAGGAAGGAAAAACTTAGCTAGAAACGTTTTCATTAGATCATCCCATATTGTAATGGAACCAGGTGGATGTGTATTTAACCATGCTTTAGCCTTGTCTCTAAGGGAAAATGGGAACAATTTGATTATAATGGCATCATCAAGAACTCCATTACTCTTAAATAGATCACAAATATCTAGCAAGTTCTGTAAGTGTTCATTTAGATCTTCAAGAGCTGATCCACCAAACTGACAAGCTCTCCATTGAAATAATGCTCTGAGGGATATCAAAATTATTGGCATTAATCCTAAGTCGTACAATGCTAGCCGTAGGTTGCCCTCTATTTCCTAAAGCTAACCATATTTAAGGGTTTAACACCCTCAACAGGTCTATTTTCTATTGGTTCAGGTGGATCCAGGTCTAATTCAAGTAATTGAACAAAGGATTTTTCACTAGAGGTCTCTACTCCTATAAATTCAGATGTGCCCGCTTGAGTCTCTTTTCTTCCCTTCCTAAGTGATCGCTCCAGTTTCGAATCAAATTCAAGCTTCTCGGGTTTTGATCCCTGATTATGCATACAAAGTTGAGAACTAACAAGAAATTAATCTAAAACAAAACATAATTCAAAAAGAGAAACACACAAAACACGCTAAACAAAGCAATTAAAACAAATATAAACACTTTAAAAAATATTAACAACTCTAGACTAATATTATTAATTTCATCCTAGTATTCCAATTATGAATAGCATCGATTCCCCAGAAACAGCACCAAAAACTTGATGGTTTGTTTCTATACATGCAAATTCACTCAACTTAATTCCAAATTAATGTTCTTTAATCTCACTTTTCTCAATTCAATTCAACCAACATTGATGGAAAGTGTACCATTCTCAAGTAATAAAGTGGAGGTAAGTTTTCCCACGGGGATACTTTGCTAAAATTACAAGTACTGAGGCAAATTTGATCACAATTATCTAGAGAATCTCAATTGAATGAAAATTAAACAAGAATTACTAAGAAATTTAAAAACATTCAAGTTATGTAGAATAATGTAGTTTGATAAAAGAATTTGCCTTTTTGGAAGAATTTGGTTAGGAATTTTTTCTTTAATGACCTAAATGGATTAAAGATGGATTAAGGGACTTATTCTAAGACCTTCACTTAATCGAAGCAATGATATTGTTAAGACAAAGCTTAATCTCTAAATACTTAAGTTGGAGTTTGGTTATGTCAAAATCTTAAGCATAAGGCTTTAAAACTAAGAAATTTAAATCCAAAAATTCCTAAATTCAAATTATGACCCTAAAGATAAATCAAAGTTTTGTTATTCAATGATTTTAATCAGATTGCTTAAGGATTTGTTCAATAAATTAGGTAGATTTCTCGAATCCTGATTATTTTCTAAACTTCATCTTACATGTTTTGTATAAAACAAGCTTTAATACCTTCCAAAAGCAAAGAACAACCCAACCCTTACTCTAATAAGGAAACATATTTAGCATATGCTCAGTTCCCTCAGAGAAAAATCCTAACAAAAAATAAGATCAACAACTCATATTAAACAAGAAACAAATCAATCTCATTATATTAAGCATACTCTTCCATAAATGATGAGGAATGGTGAATTTAATAGATGAAAATAAGTTAAAGTGCACCAATTTTTGGCTCTACACACATTTACAAGGTCGATTCACGTGTATTAAGCTTCAACAACTCCAAAATATAACTCAAATATGCAAAACAAGATGAAAAAACGTGAAGAATGAGAGAAAATAACCCTAAGATTCTCCTAAGGTTCTATCAATATGATTTCTCTCTAAATTTCGTATTTTTCTCTGTCCATTTTCTTCACAAATGGGTTTTCTAAGCTCTTATATGTGTTAGTTGCAAGTGGAGAGCAACTAGGGCAAGTTGCAGTAAGTGCAGAAGGCGATTCAGCTAGAAATGTGTCGACTACTACTTAAATAATGCTTGAAAGCAGTTAAATGGTGCCTGTCGAGTATCATCGTTTGGGGCTCCGATTTAAGGGTTGAACGATGCCTGTTTGTACCCATCGTTTTACTCCAAAATTTTGAATTTTAGTAGCCTTTTCTAAGATTTGCTAAATTAAATCAACTTTAACTACAATGTTCATCAATCAAACTCATAATTAAGCTATTAAACATCAAATGTAATCGATTATAAAAATATTGAACTTAATTTAGAGGCTAATATGGTATGAAAATCAAGTATATCATGATCCATTATGAAAGGTATTTCTACATAAATCACTTATACCTTTTTATCTACTTTATTAGGAGTACTTCATGATGGGTTAATATATGAGTATCAGAAGGACACACTACGTAGTGATTTGGTGTCTATTGATCCTATGTTTTCAATTGATGTAGTTCATACAGCACAAGGCCTTAGTTGACCTATAAACCAAAGAGCCTTCACCATTTCACCTCTAGGGGTTAACGAGAGAATAATGGTGGTGCTTATACGTGCCAACGTGACTCTTGGGACTAGTGGCCTAAATAGAGTGATGTTTAATAATATAAATATAGGAGTTTTAGCAAGAAATATTCTAGATCATTATTTAGAATAGCCTTTCCTAGAGTTTAATGAAGGGATTTGGTATGTACTAAATACCATCTTCCCAAGAATTTTTTTTTGTTTAATGTCTTGGAATCCTTAAAAGGTTTAATATTCTTAATAGAGTGAAAATTTCTAGCACTAATAAAAAATGTTGGCTTTGCAAAGATGAAATGGAAATGGTTAATCACTTGTTCTTTAAATGCTCATATATTTAGACCAGTTAGAGGAATGTATAAAGTTTTGCAATCTGTTTTCAGTCAGGATAGTTAGGCTAACATAGTATCCTAAGTTATGTTCGACACCAGTTAAACCCGATAGAATTTGGATCTTTTAAAATAGTTTTTGATTGTTGCAGCTATTCCATATAGAAGGAGAGGAATTCAATGATTTTTTATAATTAGGCTCACTCATTAGAAGTTTTTATATGAGTACAATAGCAGGGATATGAGAAATCTTGTTAGCTTAGATAACAATGAAAGCTCTATCTATGAGATTTAGTCTAAGACGAAACTTATAGAAGTTGGATAAAGCATGCTTAAAAATATATGTAAACAGCTATCCTATCCAGACAACTCAACCCAAATGATGTAGAGGAGACAGCAAGTGGAATTGCATAAATGCCTAAAGTAATATTTGATTGGCAAGAATAAAAAGATTATAGCTAAAGAAAGACAACAACAAAGTGATTTCTAAATAAAGTGGAGGAATTTGATTAAGTGTTATATTTCAAGAAGTAGATTCAAGTTTTAACATTGGTTGCTTACTTGTATAGATGATGACAACTCTTTGGAGCTCATTATTTGCTTAATATATTTCTTTACTTTTGAAAAAAAAATCTCATAACTTTGTTGTCCTAGTGAAGGTACAACTACAAAGTCACTTGCATCACACATTATTTCAAAAGGAGGATGTCGATTAGGGGATATATGCATAGGTGCACTCATAAATTTTCCATTTGACATTCAAAAATATTTCATACAAAAATTAAACACTAAATATTTTTAAGAAATTCTATTAAAATTATAAAAAATTTTAAAAATTTTATAATGAAATGAGAGTAAAATCAAACATTTCCAAAAAAAATATCCTAATATCTTTAACAATGTTAGGTGGAGATAGTTTTCGTATCACATCAATCTTTAGAGGATCTACTTGTAGACCTTTGCAGCATATCGTATGGGCTAAAAAAATATCTTATTGCACCATAAGATGAAGCTTCTCTAGTTTTCATATCACATCAATCTTTGGAGGATCTACTTGTATACCTTTGTAACATATCATATGGGCTTAGAAAATATCTTATTGCACTATAAAATGACACTTCTCCTAAAATTTTATCTCAACATCTTTTTACTATCTTCTCTAAATTATCCAAACATTCAACATAAGAAGTATCAAACAAATATAAGTCATCCATAAATAATTTGATCTAACATCCATCATGCAATGTTGAAAAATAACTGGAGCATTACACAAAACAAAAAACATGCATTTTTGTACAAAGATACCATATGGACATATAAAAGTAGTTTTTTTCTTGAATGTTAATGTTAGTGAATTTTTAAAAAGTAACTTTAAAATCCATCTAAGGCTTAGCAAAAACTATGTATAACTTATTTTCAATATTTTGATTGCTAAAAGGCAAGGGAAAGTGATTTTTTTGGGTAGCATAATTCAATTTCTTATAATCTATGCCCATTCCCTGCCTTATAACTTTCTTAGTGGCTATTAACTCATTTTTTTCATTTTGCATAATAGTTGTACCTCCTTTCTTAGGCATGACTTATAATGGAATCACCTAATTAGAATTAGAGATCGAGCAAAAAAAAAACCTTAGTTTAGAAGCTTAATTACCTCATCTTTAACCACTTGCTTTATGTATGGATTAAGCTGTTGTAAGGGACTGGACCAATAGTATACTTTATAAGTTTTCTTGTGGGTAGAAAGAGGGATTAATAACCTTGATATCAGTGATCGTCCTTCCTAAGTCTCCCTTGTAATCTCTAAACACTCTTAATAACCTCTCCTCTATAGTTTCCATCAACAATGAATTATTGATAAGTGCACAGGTGGATTTAAAAATGCATACTTTATGAGATTAGATAAGGGTTTGAGTTTGATTGTAGGAGGCTTCTCAATTAAGGGTTTAGTTAATGGCTTAGCTAGGCAGTTGAAATGTTTATAAGTTTGATGTTACACATAATATGGTTGATCCACATCAACCTATGCTTGCCAAAACCCCTAAAACCCCATCATCTACATCATTAAGAGGGAACGCCATCTCTTTTTTCAAAATTTCTACTTTAAAAAAATTGGATTAGTTTCACGAGAGTATATATAGATAAATGATAATAGGATTGAGGGATGTTTCATTGCATAAAAAACATTAAAAACCAATTCCTCATTTTAAAGTCTTAAGTTGAGTTTCCCTTGTTGGACATCAATAATAGTCCTTGTTATTGCCATAAATGATCTCCCAAGGATGATAGGAATGCCTTGGTTCTCTTCCATATCCAACACTAAGAAATCTATGTTGCTTTTCCTCAAGAAAAAAATTAAAACATCCACTCAAAACAAAATCTATCGGGAGTTGAAAGTTAATTGAGTATAAACAAATATCAATTAATGTTTTTGATTTAGCATACATGCAACAATTCTTTCATGAAAAAAACTTTGTTATCACACACAATCACACTATTAGTAAATAGGTAATGGACCATCACGCAAACTTGTTCAAGCATATAGCAATAACCATAAAACATAACTTAAGTTTTAAATTGCAAATATTTAAGGGCTCACCATGTATTTTGATGCAACTTAACTACCCTTTTTGTCTTATTTGCAATGTCATCTAGTCTTTTGGCACGAAGGTGAATGTTTTTTCATGAACACCCTCAATTAATTAGCCAACTCATAATCACAAATGGCTACTAGCTCCACCCATGAACTTCAACCTTTTATCAGTATAAAGCCAGCGGAGTGAATAGTTTTGTTCCCTTTATTTAAACACATAGAATTTTCCTTCATTAAACTACAACTATTCCAAATTAACACACTAAGCCATAAGCAACAACATTAAAAACTTGATATTATACACCAAGGTTGGCCAAAAAACATGCAATCACAAAAAATAAAATAAAAAAATATTGGGTTAAAAATCATTCAAGAATTGTTTAATGCTCACAAAATAAAAAACATTGAGTGAATTAAAATACCACAATTAACAACCAACTCCTGATTTTAATCAATCAAACATGGGATATTCAAATCATTCCTATTAGACTCAAAAATTCAAGTGTGTGAATAAATGAAAAATTATGCTCAAGTTTATCTTCCCACACACTTAAACCCAAATTTTCCTCAATTTAGAAGATTAAAACAAATAATATACATGAACCATAAAAGAGGAAAAGAGAAAAAAAAAACTCCCTTGAAAAATGAAGTCCATACGTAGGCATGGCTTGAGAGAATTTATTCCATTCCATATGACTTAAAGAATTAGGAGAAAAGGAAACTAAGATGGTTCCATCCTTCTTCTTGACAAAAGCCTTCAATGACATGGTCAGATGCAATCTTCAAAACTTACAAAATAAGTAAAAGAAAGAAAGTAATATGAAAGTAAGTTTTAAAGTGATGAGAATATATGGATACAATGTGATTCTTGATATGTAATAATGAAAAGCTTTGATAGTGATTGAGGAAGGATTGAAAAGTGTAAGTAAAGTGGAGCATTTGGGTGAAAAATGAAAATAAAATAAAAAAAATTAAAAATAAAATAATTAAATAAATAAAATAAAAATAAATAGAATAAAATAATAATAATAACTAAAACAAAATAAAAAGAATGAAATTCAAAAAATAAAATAAAAATAAAATATATACATAATAAAATTAAATTTAGGTAAAATATAATAATAATCATAAAGAAAAATTTAAAAATAAAAAAATAAAATCTTAAAAAAACAAATGTTGGCCTCTGCCATTATTTTAAAATTTAAAATTTAAATTTTTTAACTTTCATTTTTAAAACAATTTTCTTTTTTAATTTTTACTTTCATTTTAAAAACAATTTTTTTAATATAAAATGTTTATAAAAAATAAAGTAAAAATATCAATTAAACACATAAATCAAAAATTAAATTAACAACAATAAAAACACATGCTAATTTAAGGTCCTTAACTTGATCATACTCAGATTTAACTCTAACAAATAAGATAAAGGGAAGAGAATACGTCCCTTTCTTTTGGTGGAAATTCCCCAAGAAATAATTTCCCATGATACTCGTTCGCTTTGAACAATTTTACTTCAGAGTCTTCCAACTTGAGAATGTAATATTTGTAATCTTGAGAAACTTGAAGTGGTCTCCTCCACCGAGACTTAAGTTTGCTCAAAATCAACTTCATCCTTCCTAAGAGCCTTCTCATTTCCACCTTAACTACCCCTTCCACTTGATGCAAAGTCATTTTTGTACGAATGATAATAGGTAGTAGTTTGTTCTCACCCAAAGAGGTATGTTTCAAGCATTGACGTAGAGAGTTCAATGTGACTATTGGTGATTTCATAAGGGAGAAGAGAATGGGGGCCTTTGCTTGCACTAAATTTTCTTGGTTTGGACTTACACCTAACTTGTCCTTCTCAACTTGTTCAATGGCTTTAATCTTTACTTCTTCAACATGATTCACATTTTTCTCCTTCACACGATCTTCAATGGAACCTATTTTCACACAATCCTTTACTTTCACTGAGTTTTTTAAGGACTTTCTCATGCTATATTCCACTTTTTCATCCCTAACTCTTAACACTTGCTTCACTTCACGTACATTAATTAGCACCTTTTCGGTGTTCATAAATGATCAGCCTAAAAGTAATGGACAATTCCAATCTTCCCTCAAAGTTAAGTACCACAAAGCTACTGGAATAAAGTATGTGTCCACCTTAACAGGCACATCTTCCACTACACTAACAACCTTCCTAATTGATTGATCTGCCCACTGTATAAGCAGGGATGTTGGCTTTATATATCCTAGCTTCAATTTCTTGTAAACTAGCAAAGGCATAAGATTGATACCTTCTCCTAAATCATATAGGCATTTAGAAAATTTCAACTTACCAACGACACAAGGTATTGTGAAACTCCTTGGGTCTTGTAACTTGGATGGCATATGGCTCGTGATGATAGAGCTGCAACTCTCTTTTAAGGCAACTATTCAATTATCTTCCCAAGTATGCTTGTTTGATAAGATATCCTTGACAAACTTGGAGTATTGGGGCATGTTCCCTCATACTTCAGCAAATGATAAGTTAGTCTACATCCTCTTCAACTTATCTAAAAACTCAGAAAATTGTATGTCTGTTTGGTTCTTCTTAAGTCATTGTGGAAAAGGAATCTTGGGCTTGTAAAGTGGTGGTGGCACATAAGACTTCTCCTTCCCCTTTTCTTCTTCTTTCTCTAGGGTTTCCATCTTATAGATTTTGACCATCTCTAATGACTCATTTAGTTCTTTTTCTCTTATAACTTTAATAGCCTTTAATTGCTCCCTTGGATTGGACTATGCATTATTTGGGACACTCTCCATACTTCGCGTAGATAATTCATTCACTAGCTGCCCAACTTGAACATCTAAATTGTGGATGGAAGAGGCATTATTCCTAGCAATCTGGTTAAATTTGGTTTCCATCCCTTTTTCACTCTCATCTTGGCTTATGAACTTGGAATTTAACACATCCATCAACTTTTCCATTTTTTATTCCAATGTTTAAAGCCTATCCTATTGAACTCCTGGAGGTCTTTGAGCTCTCATGTTAGTACTTGCACTGTTATTATTAAAAAAAAATTTGGTTGTTCTTCCCCCCCAAATTATAAGTATTGGAATAAGAGTTATTACCCGAAATTACTTACAACGCCCCTATGTAATTTACTTGTTCTGTCTCATTGTTAGCTATCAAGAAGCACTCTACAATGACATGACTCTTAACCGCACAACTCACACCTATGTTGTACTGTGTTTCACTGCTTATGATGAGGTAGCCTGTAAACTGTTTAATTATTTAGCGAGCGCTGACACTTGAGCCAGTAGAGTAGTCACTTAGTCCATGGCTATAACACCCTTCTGCTCCTTAAAAGATGCATGTCTACTCCTTACGCATCCAAGATCCTCCAGCTGCTGCATCTATTGTGCCTTTTGTTTGAGTGGTAACTCTATTATAAAAAGTTTTTGGAAGAAACTCTCTTCGCAAATTATGGTGAGGACAACTTCTTTGTAGCTCCTTTTACCACTCTCTTGTTTTATACAAAGTCTCCCCTTCACTCTGCTGAAAGTTCATTATATCCTTGATTATTTTGATTGTCTTTGCCAGTGGGAAATATTTGGCCAAGAAGGCTTGACAAGCTGATCCCATGTTGTGATGTTTCCTAGACTTAAAGAGTTAAACCAGACCTTTACTCGATCATTCAAGGTGAATAGGAATAATCTCATGCTGATAGCGTCATATGATAAACCATTAAATATGAAGCTATCATAGATTTCTAAGAAGATAGCCAACTGAGTATTCTGATCATCATTAGCTAAGCCATAGAATTGCACATTCATCTGTAACATGTTAACGACAGTTTTATCTAAAAAATATTAGCTTAGATTGGGGGTCTCGTAATACCCTGCTGGTTGGTGTTAAAACTAGGCCTCATAAAGTCCATGAGAGTTCTTTCATGCTCCTTTAGATTCCTTTCTTCAGCCATTTTTTCTTCTATAACTTCTTGACGCTTCACTTTTCGCAATTCTCTCTTACGCTTGGTGATGTCTAAAAATTCAACTTCTTCAACCTTATTCAAGCTCCTAATCACTCTTGTGTTCATGCACATATAATCACCCAAGAAGAATACAAAAAAGAAATCCCTAAATCAAATGAATTCAAATTGAACAAGATGCTAAAATAGGAATCCTCGGAAATGGCACTAAAAACTTGTTTGTTAGTTTCAACTATACTGCAAATATATAGGTCATAACTTATAGTATAAGTGATATCATTCCCACGAAAATTGAATCTAGATACCTAACAATCTGAACTTAACTTGTTTAAGGTAAAATAAAATTATAGAACTAAAAATTAAACTTAGTCTAATGAAACTTGAATGAATTTAATCGTAGAAACGAACAAACACCGAAAATACTCAACAAAGGAGATTTAAGGGTTGTCCTATCCTTGTTTATCTTTTGTTTACCTTATTGATTTAATTTTTTTTTACCCAAAATTTTCTAAAAATTCATTACCCTCTCTCAAGGTATAACTAATTGTCCCTAATTGAAGTAAGATAGAATTAATCTTGTAATCTCTCAATCTATAAGACCTTTCCTAAATATTCAACTAGATGTTAAGCAATTCTATAGGGATTTAATAAAAAAGCTAAGATCTCTCTTCAACCACTTATTAATTTATTAATCGTAGGTCCATTAAGTTACCAACTCTTGTTTATCACCTTAACTTAAGTAAATTAAAACAATCTCTTAATTCGAAG
>JAOXYD010027452.1:0-14303 GCA_028565735.1 Pinacopodium congolense | reverse complement strand
TGTATGTAAGTGTGTAGAGTTGAAATAGGCATGAAATTGGAACAATATACATGAAAACCGAGGTTAATTTGATGTCTGACATTTCGACAAATTTTTCATTCATATACGTTTCAAAGTTATATATCTAGATGCTGAGGAGATATTGGTGAAAGAATCATGTAGAAAGGATGAATATAACTAGAGTTATGATCATTCTCCCGAAATTGCTTGTGACATATTATGCTCTGGAACACCCAAATTTTGTCTTGGTTTTGAGGTACCTAGAGCCAGTATTTAGAGTAGGTCAAAACATGAGAATTGTAGCGTAATGTCTTAGAAACATTGGTTAAAGAATCGCATTCATTGGATTAGTGAAGCTCAATCTATGGCAATTTTTCTTAAACTACCCAACAGAAATCATAATTTTAGAACCTAAGTATTCGGGCTTGATTTTAAGATGGTTAGAGCCTGATTTTGGATGAGCCTTAAACATGAAATTTGTAGTGCTATATCTTAACTTTCAATAGATGAAAGAATCACGATGATTTAATGAGTAGAGGTCAGTACACCTAAACTACCTTTGGTGAACACTAAATCTTGAAAAAATCATTACATCCTAATTTTGACGCATTTAAAAGCTCAATGAGAAAGATCTTAAAGTAGGAAAGTTATAGATATGATCTTAAATTGACTATGGTGAAAGCAGCATGCCATTTGGATTAGTGTATTGAAAGTTATGCATATGTTCTGACATGCGATCGTGGTGAACTTCGAAAATGAGACTTGTAGTAGATGTAGGATAGAGTGTCAAAAGATTCAATAAGTGTCAATTCTAAAATGATGATATCTATTATAGATTGGATGTTTGCCATTAATGTGTATGCATAAGGTTAATTAGAAGCGATTGAATATGAATCAAGCATTCATTATTCATGAGATATATCTACAAGCATAATTGGTCATTATGTAGTTGAACAAATAATAATGTGTGTGTATGTCATACAATTATACGAGAGCACAGTGAGCAGAATCCATACTTCTCCCAAATAGCTAGACATTGAATATTTGAAGATCACTGTGAGTTGGAATAGAGCGCACAATCACTCTATATGCTGTGTTTAATCCAATTATTACAGTTTCTCATTATATTTTTGAAATTTTGAAAACTGATCTGATTATATATATGTAATGTGGAGCCATAAGGTGGTGTGTCTACTGCTATTCCAAACATTGAGTGTCCGAGGACATTGGTATTGGGAATATATTGGGAGTGCTGACTTGTACGTGAACTCTGAGACCTATGTGTTTAATTATGTTAAATATCGAACTTTGATCTGATAATTGTATTTTGTATATGTGTTTTAGATGTGCTACCATTCTAATTTGATGTAAAATGTCTGATACTATGTGATTCCCAACCATGGTTTATATTCCAAACTTAGGTTCGATAATTATGAAAATACAAACTTTTTTTGTATTATGCTTAGGTCTGATGATTATGAAAATATGAACTGTATGTGTATTATACTTGAGTGATTGCTTGTATGATCTGTAATGTGTTTCTTTGTATTCATGAAATGCATGATCACATTAATGGCGTTGTGACTAAGGTGACCAGGCTAGTCGTAGTTTGGTGTGAGGCTTATTCCCATGGTTGGAACGAGCCTTAGGGTTAGATATATGTAGACCCGCTTTCCACTACGGATTGGGGTCAATACCTGAACAATGAGCCCAGTATCAGCTACTGATATGGGACAGTAAATGGCATAAAGTCACAAAAAAAAAAGAAAATCGAGTCTCATGTGCATTTGTAATACTCTTCTTGCATGATAGAATGCCATTGTATAATCATACTTTGATATGCTAAACACATGAAAAACATTATTTTAATTGTGATGATTATGTGATTTGTTATATGCTAGAGTAAGCACATCAATGATGGTCACTCACTGCGTTTTCCCTGAAAACTCACCCCATTTAACATTTTAGGTCAGAGGGACCTCGACCCCTAGCTTAAGACAGTGTAGAGAGAGTGAGAGCTGCGTACGTGCAAACTTATTATGGATCAAAGGTTGGTCAGATGAAGTTTTGAAGAGTCTAGATAACCTATTTTTATTCTGTTTGCTGCTTATCTACAGTATATGATGATATGTAAATAGAATTTTTTTTAATGAAATATGAGTTTTGGTATTTATGTTCCTTTTGATTATGTTGTATGATGCCTACTATAATTACTCTAGCGTGCCACACTTGTAGGTTATTTACTCGGATATTCATCAGAATGTCAGGTAGGTGTCCTATGAGAGTGAGATGCTACATTTTTGGTATCAGATCATGGTTTGGCATCCTTAGGGCAACATAAAATCATTTAAGTATGAAATAACGTGTGAAAACACATGTAGTGACCTATGTTTTTTTCTCTTACATGTCATCAGCCATCGGAGACAGGGTCACTGAGTCAGCTGACCAAGAGTCTATAGGAGCTAATAGAGAGATAGTTCGGGAGAGGAGAGAGATGAGATATGATAAGCTCCACAAACAAGGAGCTATAGACTTCTTTAGCATCAGAGACCTCGTAGAAGCTGAAAGCTGGCTGGAAAGGATAGAGAGAGTCTTTGACCAGATGGACTGCAAGCCGAATGAGAGGTTTGACTACATCATTTCTTTGCTATAGGGTCCTGCTTACTAATGGTGGAAGACCATACCGGGTAGCACAGCTCGACCCTATAGAGTGTCATGGAAGGATATTTTGATGGCTTTCAAAGCCAACTATATGCCTAAAATCTATCTGGATTGTAAGATAAAGGAATTCCTAGAACAGAAGCAGGGGAATTTTACTGTGGCAGAGTATGAGGTGAGGTTCAATGCACTTATGGGCTTTGCTATAGCACTGGTTCCTATAGAAGATGATAAGTGCTGGTGGTTTGAAGATGGCCTCAATATGGAGATTCGCACTAGATTGGCTATAACCAATCTGAGTAGCTTTACTGAGCTAAGAGTTGCATCCAGCCGAATTGAGCAGCTACTGGATGAGAGCCGGTTTGAGGCTAGATAAGATGTCCAGATTCTCCAAAATACAAAACATAATAAAATAACATAAAAGTAAAAAAAATATGGAAAAATGGAACTTGAGGGAACTCTTGATGGTTGAATCTTACTTGTCACCCTTGGAGCTTAAAAACTTGTATGGGGAGAAAGCTTGATAGATGTGATGACCTATTCTTTTTTCTCCTTGGTGTAGATGACAAGTTCTCGGCGATGGCTGCGCTCCTGTCTATGGACTTTCGAATGAGGCTACATAATTATGCTTTTTTATTTTCACCTAGGGCCATCTCTTTTGTTTTCTCCTGTATGCTGCATTTTGTACTTTCATTTTTTATTTACTTGTGTTTTATTGAGGAAGACTTGCGTTTTGCTCTCCTGTATGCAATCCAGCTCTTCATTCCTTAGACTTGGTCAAACCATCTCTTCATTCATTGGTCTTGGTCAAACTTGGAGAGGTCCCTGCCACCTAGTCAAACTTGGAAGATCTTCATTTTGTTCTTACAGTATTTGACCTGGGAATAAGATTTGGCCTTTGGAACTTTGGATCTAACTCGAATTTTCTATTTATGGACCATGACCATGACCATGACCTTTGAGTCGTGTTAAGGCGGGAATAAGATTTGGCTTTGGAATTTTGAGGCCATGACCTTTGACTCATGTTAAGACTCTTGAGCTAACCCTTCCTTTATTAAGCTTGCATCGATTTACGCAAAACTCCTAGGTTTAGATGGCCTTCTCTTCGTTTGGTTTACTCTCCTTCTATACTTCTTTACTCTATCGTTTTTGCTCATTTGATTTTTTTTTCAACTTTCTTCTAACTCCAATTCATTCAAGGCTTCTTTAAAATTGTTCCTAGATTAAGTACCTACATCAAATTAATCAATTCTTACCCCAGATCAACACCTAATATAAACAAAATAACAACAATGATAATGCTAAATAAAAACACACAAAATAAGCCTTAAAACATAACAATATCAACCTATCATGCAAGAAACAAATGCCAAACACTTAGAAAAATCTATACTAATGCACAACTATCATATTCCTTCATCTTTTTATCTCATTTTATAGTGATTCTTCTTTTTCATCAATGGATTTGTGTTTTCATATTATATTCTTGTTTTTATTGTTGAATGTTTGCGCTTAAATTACTTAGTTAGGGCTAGAATTTGATGGGTCTTGTTTTATTGGAGGATTTTTGTCTAATTAAAGTACTTAATCTAGTCTTTTTTTTATTGGCCATCTTAGTTAGATTTTTAGATGATTAAAGGGCATATGACCATATGTTTTTAATTGTTAGAAAATCAATTATGTGGCATAATTGAATTTAGGTGTTGACTAAAAGTCTTTTGTGAGGGTTTTTAGATCTAATGAACTTAGGTTTAAGCATCTTGAAATTCATGCTTTTATTCCAATTTGTTTGTTAAATCTAATAGATGAATTGAGTTTAAAAGAGAAAAGGTATTTCCAAGTTTAGTCGTTGTATCTTATTTTCGTGATGAATGCTCTAAATCTATCCAATGAATTATTTCTTGTTTATTTAATCCATTTAAATATGAGGCCCTAATTAATTTATTATTTGTTATACTATTAATTCATGAGCTCAAGTTTAGATTTATTGTTGTTTCTTTTTATTTTAGTCAATTCCTTTAGATTTTTATTTTTATTAATCAATCAATTTAGGTTCATTTAGATAATTAAACATTAATTGACTCAGTATTATACTCAGATTCCTAGGGAGAAGATATTCAATTTCTTACCATTTTATACTACTTTTTGACAAAATATATTTGCCTTTAGTTGGTCTAGGATTAGATTGATTCAAAATTAGAGTTTATTTAGACTGTAACAATAAATATAGTAGTAATTTATTATGTTAATACGTATATTAAATTCATATTATTGAATTGTGAATATTGTATGTTATCTACTTTTGCAAAAGTGTTTAAAGGTCTTTGGATAAACTTAGAAATTTATCTTAGAATTTTTTCAAATGCCTAATTTTCCCCCTTTTAGGTGCCATAAAGAGCATAGGTCTTACATAAGATTTGTTTTAGTTAATCAGTGAATAAAGATAATATGGCACCTAGCTTAGATGTACCCTTTTATCTAATGATAAAAATTTCAGAGATTGGAAAAATTAGGATAAAGAACCATGTCTTGAATCTAGGAACAAACTTATGGAAAAATATAGAAAATAGACCATACTTCCTTACAAAGACCATAGTTGTAAATGATATAGAGAGGGTAGTCTCTAAAGATGAATTAGAATAGGACGATATGGATAATGAACTTATCTCTTTTAACTAAAAAGTTTTCAATTTTTGTATTATGACTTGAGTATGGATGTATTTGTATCATACATTTTTTTTATGCATCATGACCATCATATAGAAAGAATGTGCAAGTACCTGAAAGCAGACATAATTTCTTTGTTGATACACATCATTAAAATGTTACACATAGGCCACATGAAAAGCAAGTCAGGCCTATTTCTTCATGTGAACCTCATGTTCACATGAATACATTAAGAAATGTTTATAATGCTAATCCTATGACATCAAATGCATTTTCTAGAAAACAGTCATTAATGAAGAGTGCTTAGACCTAGAAATGCAATTAAATCATGTGCGCCATTGTTTTTTCATTTTTGTGGACATTATAGGCATGTTCATCACTCTTATTATGATTGTTTAAGAAATTTGAATGTTTTTACTAATGATGTAAATAGATATGCTACTAACATTCAAGGACCTAAGATTATTTTGGGTTCAAAAATTCGTTAAATTGGTTTTGTAGGGCTTTCAAGGACTTTCAAGGATATCCTCAAGAGACAAAGAAGGGGAAATCTCTAACGAACATTTATGAACTAAGGAAGTGAAGAATTCAAATAAAGAAGTTGATGATAAATGAAAAATGGAGGTACGCACTGATCTTTTCTAGAAGTTAATGAATTTGTATGACTATTTGTGTCTTGATTGTTAAAAATACCTTGCATGTTTAAATTCATTCTTATGTTATTTTAAGAAATAATTTTCATACATCCTTTTTGAAATCAATGTTCTTGATTGATGCTTGACTTTTTGATTAATTTGAGGTCATAATATGTTGTAGATTTTGCATGATAGGAAATTAAAATATTCAAATAAATGTTTTGATATATGATTGAATTGTGACTTTCTTCAAGTCTTGACAAGTTTTTGCATTAGAAATCATGTATTAGAATGCATAAGCATGGTTTTAAGTTTCTTAATGCCTTTAAGTGTTGATTGAAATCTTTATGAATGACAATTATACTTGTTTAGGGTTTTCACAATTAAAAAAATAATAAATTATGTAAGTATGTCCTTAGTTTGATGCTTCACATTTTTTATCACTTTGAATGCCTCTTAGTTGTTTAACACTTCATGGATGATTTGTTAATCATAACTAAATGATGAGAGCATATAGGAGCATCATTGAATTTTTTTTATATAAAAAGGAAGCATGTGGACATTTTTTTGATAATCATGATTTTTGACATTGTGATCCCTCTCATGTTTTAAAACTTGCACTTGCAAATTTTAAATATGACTTTCATTGAGTGGGAGTTTAAAAGTTTTTATAAAAGTAGAGGATTTTCTAAATTGTTTACTAAAGAAAATATTATTGACATTGTTGATAAATCACCTATATGTTTTAGCTTACGAAAAGGGTTTTGAAAATCATAATGTATTAAAATTTTTGAAAATACATGTCATGAATTTTTGTAAGCATTAAGATCCCCTAAAGCATGTTTTTGAAAATTTTATGACATGGCATCTAGATCTTAGTTTATTCACGCCAACATTTTGAGAATGTCATTGAATGGTGAATGCTTATATGAGTTGATGAAGGTTGATGGCTTTTAAAATTAAAAAAGGTCTTTGCAAATCATGAATTCCTTAGAGGGAGTCAAAATTCTTTTAGAATGCATGAACTTTGTTAAAATATGTGTGAGTTTTGCAAGAAATGAATAAAGTGATGGTATTTGAGTTTTTGAAATGATTTTTGAAATCATAAGTGAAGTATGATGATTTTTTTTTATATTTGCCATCAATATTTGAGAATTTTGGTATTGTAACTTTTCACATATATTTAGGGGAAGCATGATATTTGAATTGTATATGCTTTGATTATTAAGTTGTTTGTTAAATTCTTGCATTATGACATTTTTGAAAAAGGGAAGTAACATAAGCTTTATGAAATTCTCATTAAAAGGGTAGTTTTATGGCATTTGTAATTGATTTGACAAGTTTTCCTATTTCCAGTTTTTACATCACGATAAATGAAAATATATAAATTTAGGAATGTTTTATTTGTGGTTGAATTTGAATAATGTTTATGGTTATAGTTTTTACGTGTTGATTCTCTTCTTGCATTTTTGGTATTTTTATATAAAGTTTGAAGTTTTGATGCTAATGCAAGAATTTAAGAGGAGTCTTAGGTGTGAATAAATTTGGAAAATTTTGAAATTTGTGAACTTATGAAGATTTTTGTATAATTTTTTATTAACTTAGGGGAAGTTAGTCAAATTTGAGAGTTTGATGAATTTGTGATAAAAGAAGGATTTTTGACACAAATATGGAATGATGATTTAATTGGTATCATGAAATAGTTTGCATCTAGTGTATGATGAAGATGTGGTGTTAAATGAAAATTGATGTTTGGTTGATTTGTTGCTTTCATTTGTGTAAATAGGGGAGTACTCTTTGGAATTGTTAAATGGTGTTATATGTGCTTATTGATTATGATCTATGATCTCTTTGTGAGAGATTAACAATTGGTATTTTGATGGATTTATTTTGCTGTAATTGGCAACAATAGGCCATTTTTCAACAATTAGTATCTATAAGTGGTATCTTGTTTTAGAAATTTTTTATGAGAAATATCAAAAATTGGTATCAAGTATTATTTTTTAACAATTGGTATAGATAAGTCCTGTTTTAACAAATTTGATATGAGATTTTTGGAGTTTATCATCTTTTTAAAACAATTGGTGTCATTTGTTTAATAATGTGTTTTTGAAATTTTTAAAAAATGAGACTTTGATTAGTGATGATCCCCTTTGATTTTTTAATGAAGTTGAATTTGTTATATTGTGTTTTATTAATGGGGAGTGTTGTTTGAGAGAAATTTTCGAAATGATGCTCTGAAAATTATGAGTGTCATTTGAAAAGTTTGTTTGGTATAAAGGGAGAAGATAGGTGAAACCTTTTTCCTATTTGCTTTGTTTTGTATTAATATTCTAGCTTTATACATTTTTGTATTTATATTTACTTTTTTTATTATTACAAAAAAGGGGGATAATGTGAAGTATGTTATATTAGAAAAGGGTAACAAAGTTTGATGTTTGATGTTTGCATTTGGATATGGTTTATGTGAGTATTTTGCTTAGTATGTGGTTTGTCCTTTCTAATATCATATGGTTTTGTTATTATCAGAAAGGGGGAGATTGTTAAACAAAAGGATGGTTCGACTTTTTTTTATGATAACAAAACGTCTTTACTAATGTATTTATAGAGTTTATTGTGTTTGATGAGATAGGTTCATGAAGAACTTATTTTTAAGTGCATAATTAGAGCCTTATAGTTAAAGGGTATGGTTGAAGTTTTATGTTGAAGTATTAAAGAGTATGTGGAAATGGTTGGAGACCACGTTGATGAGAAGAGAAACATTGAATTTGAACTTAAAGATTAAAGATTTGATCTAGTTCAAGAGTAGTGTGATTGATAGGTTGTTTATGCAAGTCTTATTGTAGGTCTTCCCTTTGATCTTACCATGTATTGAAATGACTCATATCATACATATTGCATTTATATTTAGTATTAGATATATGATGAATAAAAAAGAGGTATTGTATGTGATTGTTGTATGTGAAAATCATCTTGATGAATAGATGAATGCATGTAAGGTATTATATGAGTTAAGGTGTGAATGAATGATTAAATGATAAGTGAATGAATTGATAATTAGGTTAAATTGGTATAACTTATTTGGTAAGTCTTGATTTGTGTAGTTTGTAAGTTGTATAAATTGTAAAATTAGCTAAGTATGAGGTTGTATGAGGAAATTCAAAGTGCTAGGATTAAGGAAAGTTGTTGAATTGAATGAATGATTGAGTAAAATTGTATGAAATAGAGTTACGATGTGGTTTTGTGGTGTCTAGAAATGTTTAAAATGTATTGGAAAGTGTATCAATATGTTAGGAATTAATTTGAATTGGGTTAAATATGTTTTGGTCAAGTTTTATGTGTTTTGGGGTGATCAACGATAGTTTTGGAGGAGTAGAATGACGTCATTATTAACTTACATTGAAGTCCTAGTTTTAGAGATCAATGACAGTGTACAATATCATCAATGCCACCATTATGCATTGAATAAACTACCTTTGAGTCACATAATAGGCGTAGATTGGCTAGTTTTTAATGGGAAAATGAATTAATTTCTTTAAGACATTGGGCAAAGGCAACAAATTACTAGTTTAAGGTTCTAAGCCTATAAATGGGTGTTTTTTTTTACATGAGTTTTATCATCAAAAGTGTGGAAAAAAAATCATAGAAAGTGATTTGAGCATTACTTATGATTTTTTGTTTAAGTATTGTTTGAGTTCTTGTGAGGACTTTGTGAGCTTCATTATTGGATACATTTCAAGTGGTGTGTGAGCCCCTAAACACTTAGTTTGATGATTTAGGAAGTGTAGTTTATGGGATGATTCTAATTAAGGGGGTTACCCTTAAGCTTTTTTAAAAGGAGAGTTTGTGAGGTTACTCTTGATTTTAGCAAAAAAGAATTGTAAAGATTATCATTAGACCTTTAAAAGGATTTATAAATTGTTCTTTGTTATAATGAAAATCTCAACGGGTTTTTCGAGACTAGATGTAGAAGAAAATGAACCTCTTCGGACTATTATAATTCCATTTGTCTCTTTTCTCCCTTATCCTTTACATTTATGCAAATAGTTTATTTTATTTATGTTTATATTATTGTTTAAGTCATAAATTAAGTTTATATCATTGATAAATATAAAAGTACTTTATTTGTGTAAATGCACATATTGAATTGTGAATATCGTATTTTATCTGCTCCTACAAAAGTGCTTAAAGGTTTTCCAATAAACTTAGAAATTTATCTTAGGATTTTTTAAATACCTAATTTACCCTTCCCCCGTAGGTGTAATACGGACTAATAAGAAGGATTTTTGGAAATGATAGGTAATCCTAGATATTTAATGTGAAGGGTATAGAATTTTATGCTAGTCATCTTAGAAAGTTCATTTACTAAGTTAGCACTAGTTGTTTAGATTAACATGGAACTTTTCTATAAGTTCATATTTAGACATATTGTGCAAGTGAACATTGTAAAAACTTCAATGCAGAAAGTGAATAAGTAAGGAGAGAGAGAATCTCCCTACTTTAGTCCTTTTCTCACGTTGGAACATTAGTATGGTTTCTCTATTCACTAATATGCTAAAGGAGATAGTAAGATACATTAAATAAACCATCCAATAAATAAGTGATGAAAATAAATTACATACTCCATCCAATAAATAACAGATGAAAACCAAAACCTGTTAAGATATCCTTAATAAACCTCTAAGTAATGGAATGAAAGGCTTTGTGAAAATCAATCTTTAAATCGCAATTCTTGACAACTCTTTTCTTGTTATAATCTTTTAAAAAAATTCTTAAGCCAACAAGATGCTATTATTAATGTTTCTTCTTTCTATAAATGAAATTTGAGCAGCAGTCACTGGGGAATTCATAACCTGCTTCATTCTTTTACCTATAATCTTTGAAATGATCTTTTAAATGATGTTGTAATAGGACATATGCCTAAAATATTTCAATTATGTTACATTAAACACTTTAGGAATTAGACAAATGTGCATTTTGTTAATCTCCTGAAGTAAGTTACTAGATGTGAAAGACTTATGGATGGTAAGGATAACAAATTCCTTTAAATTTACACAAGAAGACCAAAAGAAAAAGACATTGAAGCCATCAAAACTTAGGTCCTTATGTAGATCGAGAGAATTAAGTGTCTGCTTTATCTCCACAAATTCAGTAGGTTTGATTAGGGATGTTTCTTGTTCATCTTTTATCTTGTTAGAGATGAAGGAGTTGATATTTAAATTAATGTACCCACAATCTTCCCAAGTGCCTACAATTGTAGAATGGATTGGTATACTTTAGCCTTCAAGTCTTGCTACTATACCATTTTAGTGCCATTAGGTTTGGATAGTTAAGGGCTCATTTGGTTCAACTTCTTATTTCCATTTTTTTCTTATGTTTCTAAACATGCAAACCAATGTGGGTTGTTTCCATCGATTTTTATGAGTTATTATGTTTTTTAATTTATTTTTATATGTTTTCACTAGTTTTCATGCATTTTTTATCGATTCTTATGGTTAAAGAAATAGAAATAGAATTGTATTGCTCAATTCCTCGTATCTCTAGTTTTAAACCTTTATTTACAGCTTCATTTTACCTCTAAATCTTTATAAGAAAATTAAAAAATCTAAAATTGGAACTTCTATGCAAGTTGGAGAAAATATTGTGAATCTTAATTAGGCAATGATAAGAAATAATGTTAAAAGCAACTTTACTCAAATGGAATTCAGCTAACCATAAGTCATTCACTAATGTTCTGTTAAGCTTCCTCCACATAAAGTTATTATCATACTAGTTAGTAGAATAGGTGTAGTAGAATACTTCTTGTCTTAAGTTAGTCATACTAGAAGGTTGAAGATACAAGCCTTAATTTGTTTATACAAACCTTGGGGCCTTGTTACAAAATCAAATTCAATTGACAATAATGCGTATTTATAGTCACAAACTAATTCTATAAGATCTCTTGCCATTTTTGCATTTAATCTATCATTCTTTATTTCTTTGTGTATAACTTATATATTTATGTGCCTTGCATTTGAAGTTTCACTTAAGCACAAGCAAAGATCTAAGTATGAAGAAGTTGGTAGGTGTGTTTTAGACTTTTTTTATAGGGTGTTTCTAGGTGTTTTAAGTATTAATTATGTGTGTAAAGCTTAGTTAGCATGCTCTTTTACGTTCTTATCATTCTCTTTTATTTGTTTGGTTGCTTTGTAATGTTGTTTAGTGATTAAGGGAAAGATTTTCATCTTGTTTAAGGTGTGGGTTGATGCATATTGATATTTGGATGAGCAAGAAATAGCTGGAGAAAAGCTAGACAAAATTGAAGAAAAAGCAAAATTCTAGATAATCATAGAGCACGTGCAACTACACAATTATACAATTGCCTAAAGCTAAACTTTCTATCACTCTCGTGCTAGTGCATAAGAGCGTCAACAGAGATGATAATTATCACATGCCTAATATAGGTTTTGAGATTTCGATGTCACTTTTGGACATTTTTAAGGGTTAGAAATCTTAAGAGCCAATACACATCATCAAGGGACTTACTTAAAGGAGAAATAACAAGGTTTTGGTGGCCATCTAAAGAAGGAAACAT
The DNA here is from genome assembly GCA_028565735.1 of Pinacopodium congolense. Taxonomy (NCBI): domain Eukaryota; kingdom Viridiplantae; phylum Streptophyta; class Magnoliopsida; order Malpighiales; family Erythroxylaceae; genus Pinacopodium; species Pinacopodium congolense. The sequence continues at coordinate 1,769 of JAOXYD010027452.1, read as the reverse complement.
CAACAACCTTGGAAATCATCAAGACACGCTCATCTTCCTCATTTTCCAACAGTAACGAGTGAAGAGAAAAGTGAGCTAATTGTCGAAATTAACGACAATGGAGGGGGAGCTAACAGTCAAGGTGGATGCGAAAGTGCTATTAATGTTGAAACTTTTAAGGAAGAAAAATAGGTACTTTTATATTTTAATTTTATTGGTATAACAATTTTTAACTACAGATAGGAGATTTGATATGCAACCATTTTCAAGGTACCTAACACAGTCTAAAGGAGGTGAAGGGAGATATTAAATGGTAGGTATTGCAGCTTCGATATTTTTAGTAAAGCCATTTATTGTTTGAAAAGATCGACTATAGGTATAGATTAAGAAAGAGACTAATCATTCTCTAGTGTTAAGGTCCAACTAAAAGACCTTTAAGAAGCACTTATTGGGAGATAATCCAGTGTTATTTCATATATTTTAATTGCTTTTTATTTTAGTTTTCAAAAGATGTCACATTTAGTTTTACATGTTGGCATGTTTTAATTGTTTATATTTGCATATAATTGAGTATTTTAGGTCTTTTAGGATTTCTTATCAAATTTGGTTGCTATATTTGTGCTATTTATGAATAATTTTGTTTGAGAATGGGTTAGATAGGAATTATAATAGATATTAGTAAAAATATTAATCTTCTCACGTCTTCTAAACCCAAATTAACGCTTTGTGCATCACTTTAAAATGTTTTCAACAAATCATTAATTTATATGCTAAATATTTGCATTGAACACTTGAATTTTTGGAGGATTTCATTGTGAACTGGGTCTAAACATGGATAAGGTGTTCTAGGTCATATTCTTGAGAGTTTCCATCAATCGTTGTGTCATGTATTGATTTATAATGATCTAGCATATGGATTTTCTCATATTTATCATATCCCAACTCACCTAAGCTTAAATTTGGATGACTATCCATAAGGTATGTGTTTATGTGAAATTGGTGTATTATTCTTACATATTCATTACCTTTAATGCATTACTTAAATTAATTGAAATTTCTAAACACTATATGGAAATTTATTTGAATCAAATGTCAATGATAATTGTTGTTTGTAGTATTTAAGGTCTTAAGATTGATGTACATTTAGATTGATTATGGATGGCATGCATTGTTTTAATTGGGATTGTTCTATCATAAGTGCCTAAAAAAGGGAGGTTTACATGTTAAATATGCTTCATGACCACCTCTTTCTCTTTCCCAATATACCGAATCGATAAATGTATCATGTTATTCCTACACTTTGAGTCAAATGGTTAATTATGTTTGCATGTTTCATAAGCTTTAAAATTGAGCAACTATGGAATACATTACATGAAGTGTTCACCTTGGCGTCAAAATTTAGATCACCTTGGCGTTAAAAGTTAGATAACATCTCAAAAAAGCTAAAAAAGTATCCTAGTTGAGTAATCAAGGGACGTTTATGACAAGGTATTTTCCCTCTGATCAAAAGTGTTGAACCAAGGTGGTTCTAATCATGTATTTTGATGATGACAAAACATGTTTATTACTAATGTTTAAGTGTTTGAAATGTTTATAAGATAAGTTGATATGTAACATGTAAGAGCATAGATGTGGAGTAAGGTAGAAGAGCTCAAGCATAAGATGATCAAGAGCTTGAAGATCAAGAGAAGTTTGAAGATCAAGTAGTTTAGGAAGAGTTTAGGAAAAGGGCTTAAAGTGCAAGTGTCCTAAACTTGATCTTAATCAATGCTTGAAAAGGGCTCTCACAT
>JAOXYD010027442.1:0-14303 GCA_028565735.1 Pinacopodium congolense | reverse complement strand
CTCACGTTGTTGATCCTCTTGGTAGGTCTTCATAAACAACTCAAACTGTTGCTGAAAATTGTTTGAAGAATCACCCATAACTCTTTGCTCTGATACCAATCTGTTAAGGTCCTAGAATTGTGATCGAGTTATGAGACGATTTAGATTAGAGTTCACCTGTAGTATAGAATGCTCTCTATTCTTCTTCGTCTTTCTACCTTTAGTACCTATGATGAAATTTTTTTAATGAAGGCTCGTTGAGAGAGAACCTTCGATCTCTTGTACACAAATAAAAGGAAGTAATTGATATTATTTTTCATAAACCCAAATTCTTGTTTGATTATACATATAAAGGAAACTAAGAAATTGAAAAAGCTCTCCCCTAAGAGTCTAAAAACATTAACCCATAATGAAAGAACTATTAATGCTTAACCATAAAAATAGGAACTAATAAAAGCAAATAAAAGAATGTAAACGTAAACCCCTTCACTTCAACTTCCCAAACCCTTCAACTTCCCAGCAGTTTACATGTTAACCCCTTCTTCTTTGATAGACTAATCCCTGGGAAAACTTAGTCACCAAGATCATAATCAGTAAAGTGAAATACTAAATATAATTTAAAAGAACTCTAAATTAATTTAAGTCAAGTGGACCAAGAATAAGAAATATTGAACTTTTCCATGTGTAGCAAACAATTCAAGTGAATTTCAAACTATTCAAGTCAAATGGATTAAGAATAAGAAATTTTAAAGCCTTTTTATTTGTAACAATTATTGTAATCTTTCTTACAAACCTTATTTTCAATCATATCAATGAATTATGGATTAAATTATTACACGATCATTTACATATGAGGTGTTGGTCCCTAAATTGCACCTAAGAGGAGAGGAGGTAAATTAGATTCTCTAAAATCTTCTAAGTCAATTTTACTTAATTAGAAAATTCCTCTAAAACTTATATAGAAGTTTTTAAAAATTTTAATAAACAATATAAAATAATATGCAATAAAATAAATTTAAAAATAAAAGAGATAGGATAAGAAGGATAGAAATCAATTTATAGTGGTTTGATGTCAAACTCTAGAGTTTGATATCCACTCCTTAACATCTTGTTGGGAATTTCACTATTAATAATGTCATTTATACAGCAATTCCTCACTTTTTCAACTCTAGAGTAACCTTTACAATTTTTTAATTTCATCAACAATACTCCCTCAAAAATATACTTAAAAGCTTTTACACTTGACCCATACAAAATGTTTAAGAGGGCTCTCAACAACATTATAATAAATGTAATAAAAAGTTCACAAACTTCACAAAACTTCACGAAACACATTTCAAAATGCTTTAAATCACTTGAAAATGTGTTTTGCTACACTTGGATGCCTTACACATACTCAAATGCACCTATATATAGTAAAATTTTCACCACTATCAATCGAGCAATACATCTAGCTAGTCGACCAATTCGTGTTTGAAAGGTACACCAGTGAAATAGTTAAATCGGTTGGTCAACCAACAACTAGTTAATCACCATTGGTCAACCAATCTCTATACAACCAATCCCTATATAGACTTATTTTTAATGCCACTTAACGCACTTAAATGCAATTTCCAACAATTTCAAAAAAAATTCAATACATACACTCATCAAAAACTCCCTCAAAATCTTTTTTATGTATCAAAAGGATCACTTTAAAATTATTCCTCACACAATTCCTCTTGATTATATAACCTATATGTATAAACACTAATCATGATAAATATGTATGATTTAAGCCATTTAAAACACTATGAGAAGATTAAGCAAGACTACATAAAAAATTACAACATAAAACTTATTTGAATTACTATCTTGATCTTCAAGCTTAAGGCTTTTTCGCTTGTTCATCATATAATTCATCTAAGCTCTAAGATTCCAAAACATATCTTTTCAACACCTTTTCATAAAACCCATATTTCCAAAATATCAAACGCACTAAAACGTATTAGTAGTAAGATTATTTTGTCATCATCATAACTAAGCAGAACCTAGTTGGTTCAATAATATCCCCTCCTCTCTTTTGATGATGACAAAACCATATGATGTTATAAGTCATAAAACTAATACCAAACTTTTCAATACCACTTAAATTTAGTTAATATTACTTAAAAGTTATTAAAAAACACTCCACTTTTATACAACACTAAAACTAAAAACAACCAGATTTCAAATATGATATCATAATTATATATCCAAACTTACTTCAAAAACTCAACATTCATTGCAAACAATCAATAAACATCAAGTTTTACTAACTCCCTCTAAATCAATTATTTTTAACAACAATTTTAACAAATTTTACAAACTAAAAATTACAAACTCTACCTAAATTAATTAAAGTCCATTATTCCCCTTAAATTCATGCATTATGTCCATTAAAATTCCAACCTCCTAAATAAAACATAACATAATCACATCATACTCTCTCCCTTTTTAGAATCATTAAAAAGGTACAAATAAAAATGTAAAAAAATAAATATCATATTGAAAACACACAAATATCATGATAAATGGTCATCTATCTCGCTTAATTCTCTTTTAATCATACAAAACCTATCACCATTCATTGGTTTGGTAAAAATATCAACTAATTGATATATTGTATCAATAAGCTATAATTTAATATCCCTATTTTACACATGATCTCTAATAAAATGATTTCGAATTTGTATATACTTCTCCTAAAATGTTGAATGGGATTTTAGTTAAACAAATAGCTTTATCTCATTTAATAGATACCTTATTAAGTTTAATGATATAATCTCTAAGTTGTTATCTAAGCCTTAAAATTTGTATGCAACAATTACCAACTACAACATACCTATTTTTCACCATGGACAAAGCTATCGAATTTTGTTTCTTATTAAACCATGAGACTAATGCATTTCTTAAAATTGAAATTCACTTAATGTACTTTTCCAATTTAACAAGTTGCTCACATAGTCTGCAGTCGAATACCCAACCAAGTATAAAAATGTGTTCTTAGGGTACCAAATACCTAAATACATTATACTATATCAATGCCTAAGGAAGTATTTTACAGCTAATAGATGGGATTCCTTAGGAGATGATTGAAACCCAGTACACAAACATACACTAACATAATATTCAGTTGACTAGCATTAAGATATAAAAAACTTTCAGTTATACTTCAATTGAGTTTAACATCTACTTGTTTACCTTCCTCATTCTTGTTTAGCTTAGTTAATGTGCTCATTAGGGTTCCTAAGGGTTTGGTTGGTCTATTCCAAAATTCTTTAAAAACTCCTTAATATATTTAGGTTGATTGATCAAAATCCCCTCCTTCATTTACTTGATTTGAATTCCAATGAAGAAATTTAGCTCAGTTATCATGCTCATTTTGAACTTCCTATTTATTAACTTTGAAAATTGTTTACAAAAACACTCATTAGTGGCATCAAATACGATATCATTTATATATATTTGAACAATTATAATATCGTTTTTATCTTTTTAATAAACAATGCTATATCTAATTTTCCTTTAATAAAATCATCTTTAAAAATAAAATCATTTAATCTATCATATCATTGCTTTGGTACTTGATTTAAACCATATAATGATTGAGTGATTTTGAAAATATGAATAGGTACATCGTAACTTTCAAAACTAGGAGGTTATTCTACATACACTTCTTTTTATATAAAACCATTCAAGAATAGACTTTTAACATCTATTTGAAACAGTTTGAAACCCATGTAAGATGCAAATGTAAGTAAAACCTAATTGCTTCTAATCTAACTATGGGTGCAAAAGTTTCATTATAATATAGACCTTATTCTTGATTATATCCTTTAACTACTAACCTAATATTATTTCTTGTTATATTAACTCGTTCATCTCATTTATTATTAAAAACTTATTTTGCATCTATAATTAGGTGATCTCTTGGTCTAGGTACTAAGGTCTTACTAAAGCCCATACTTTATTTCTTTCAATTGATTTAATTCTTCATTCATAGGTAAGATTCAATATTCATCAACAATGCTTCTTCTACACTCTTAGGCTTAATTTGAGAAATAATGACAAGTTAAATTTCAAGAATGAGAATGAGTAGTTACCCCTTGTTGAACATCACTTAGTATTTGCTTGGATGGATGATCCTTCTTATATTTCCAATCCTTAGGAAGTTCATCATCCTTCTTTTTTCTTACTTGGTTCAACAATTGGCTCCTAAAGGGTAGTTTGTCTATCCTCCTTTTTTCTCTTCAATAACTAACTTTTTCAAGTCTTTAAATAAACCTACGTCATCATCTTTAAGGTTTCTCTTACTTTCAAGAGGGTTAGTTTCATCAAATATTACATATGTGGATTCTTCAATGACAAATTTTCTTTTATTAAACACTTTATAAACTTTACTAGTCAAAAAAATCCAATAAAATATCCTCATTCTTCCTAGAATCAAATTTTCCTAAATTGTCATTAGTTTTCAAGACATAGCATTTGCACCTAAAATTTTTATAATATCTAATTTTAGGCCTCTTACTATTCCAATATTTGTAAGGGTTTATATTTATTTGAGCATAATATAAACCCTATTTAATATATGACATGCACGTGCAACAGTTTTAATCCAAAAGTATTAAGTAAATCATATTCAATTATCATGGTTTTATCCATTTCTTATAAGGTCTTGTTCTTTCCTTCTATTATACCATTTTATTGGGAGTCCTAAGTGCAGAAAAATTATGAGAGATTACATTATCATCATAAAATCATTTGAACAAGTCATTTTCAAATTCCCTACCATTGTCACTTTTAATAAATGAAATAGATAATCCTTTTTTATTTTGAATTTTCTTAACAAAGTTCACAAAAGGTTTAAAAACATTCATCATTGGTACTCAAAAACAATACTCATGTAAATCTACTAAAATCATTTACAAGTACAAATGTATAAAACTTGCTACCTCAAATAGTAACTTTAGTATGTCCAAACAAATCTATATGAAATAGTTCTAAAGTTCTAGAAATGGTTATCGATTTCTTACTTTTAAAAGAACTTCTTACTTGTTTTTTCATTTGGCATGCTCTACTAATCCTATTTTTCTCAAATTCCACGCTCAAGAGCCCATTGACAAGTTGTTTGGAGTTGAGATTTGATAATAGTTTCATACTTACATGTCCAAATCTTCTATGCCAAATTCATGCATCTTCACCTATGGAAACTAGGCACTTCATATCAAGGATGGAAAATCATCTATATCAATAATTTAAATATTTTCTTCTCTTTTTCCTAAAAATGCAATTCCATTGTCAATTATTCTAGAAACTATGTATACACTTCTTTCAAAACTTACTTTATAGTCCTTATTACATAATTTATTAGCACTAAGCAAGTTATGTTTCAAACCACCAATCAAGAAAATATTGTCAATAAGAGTATGGTTTCCTTTACCAACTTTTCTAATTTTAATTACCTTGCCTTTGTCATTACCTCTAAATGTGACAAATTCACCATCTTTGTTTATGAATGAGATGAATTAAAAGGGGTCACTGATCATATTCCTCGAGCATTTACTATCGACATATCATTTGCTCTTCATCTTAATGACCTACAAAATAAATAAATCATTTTGATTTAGATACCCATACTAATTGGAGCCTTTAGGGCATAGTTACCTTCCTATCACTCCAACTTCTTTGAGTAACATTCCAACTTTTTAATCTGGGACTTGTCCTTAAGCAAACACTTAGATAATCTCTTAGAATCAATCCATAAGCTGTTGAAAGTCCACGGGTAATAAAATACAAATCAATGCAATTAACCATAGCCAATATATCATAACTTAATTATAACCATGAAACGACTCATAAACATTTACACAATTAATCATAGCAACTTTTTATGCACAACATTAAGAATTTAATTAATTCTATACAAAACATTATACAAACTCGTCTTATTTTGCTTTGGTAAGTGTATTTTACGCTCTATCTTGCCTTGATAAAATCCATTAATTTCACAATTATTACAAGCAAGTGTGTTTTAGGCTTCATATTATCTTGACAAGTGTATTTTGTGTTCCATCTTACTGTTCATACACAAATTACTAAACTATAAATTTATTTTTTTAATTCAAACTTATACAAAAATATATTGAATTTACTTAGAACAACCAAATTTAATTAAGTAAACACCTTACTACAAGCTCAAATAAAACTTCATATAATATTTTCCTGTAAACTTAACATGCATATAAGGGTTACTAAACATAAGTAAATCATACAAAACTAAAAGAAAAGTTTGTAGTCAATCAAATTTTATTTAATATTAACTAAAAAGTTAGTTGTAAATCAAGAGTTATTTAATATTAACTAAGTCAACTATATCAATTGCATTAAAATACACTAATCAATAATAAACTAGAAATTAAAATTATTCTAAGTAAGATATACAAATAATTACTCTCAAACTCATAATAATTCAAGTGCAAATTAATATAAATATCATATTCTCTTCGCACACATTTAAACTGAACATTGTCCTTGACATTCAAATAATAAAATAAACATAATAAGGAAAGGAATGGAATAGAGAATTCCCATGAATGTACACATTAGTTACTCTTCAAGCCAATCATGTTAATTGAAAGAGAGAACTAGATCCAAGAAAAAAGAGAGAGCGAAAGCACAAAAATAATAAAAATGAAACTAAATTAAAAATAATAGTAAACAAAAGCCTACACTATTAAAAATCTTAATTATTAGTTTGCCTTATAACAAATGCTTCTTTAAGGTCTTTTAGTTAGACTCTATCATTAGAAAATTTTAAATTTTCTCCCATCTTCGTGGCTCTGGGCCATGTTTTCATATCCATACTAGGTTACCACAAATGTATTAGCATCAAAAGAACTAATGGTTCAACAAATACTTGAATCCTTATCTTACTTCTTCCCTTTTGCTCGTTGAACAACTGTAAGGGATCTTGATACGCGCTTTCCTATTGTAATAGGAAAACTAAGGGATATCCATAAGCTCCTCCATTGATTTTGTAAGATATGAAATGTGAGAGTTAAACTCTTTTATTGACTTCTCAGTATCAATCTCTTCACCGTATTCATTCAATTCAGTCTGTGACTCCATGCCACTTATTAAAAGATCTCTGTGAACATATTCCCCAAGAGGACTTTCAATATAGGTAGGCATGCTTTATTTTTTTAGTTCTTCATCTAACTCTATAAACTATGTAATCTGAATCTCCAAGTTATAAAGAGAGGTTTCTTCTTTCCCTAAAACTTGTTTAATTCTTTCAAATCAAATTTCAAATGTTGATATTGTGTTAATCAATAGATATTCCATCATGAAATCCTCATCTTGATGATGATAATAATCTGCTAGGAGTGGTAATGAGTATACTTCATTACTTTATGAGAAATTGGGGCAATACGTATACTTCATTACTTTATGAGAAATTGGGGCAATACGTCCATTCTGACTTATAGTTTATATAGTAAGTACAGTGGTAAGCCATTCAATCTTCATTTCTACTCGAGCCTACTGTAGTTGACCAGCTCAAGGTATTGATACTACTATCCATTCTCTCCAAATGGGCTATCAACACTGATATCAAATCCTTTTAGTGGCTTTTCGGTTCCTATTGATACTCATACATTGGCCAATTATTCCATTACTTATGGTAACAGAAAAACAATTAGGTGTGTAAATCAAAACTTAAATAAAGCAAATAAAATAATAATTTATCTCAAACAATAATTTAAAATAAATAAAAAAATATTAGATTAACAAAAAATAAAGTGTTCCTAATATTCTAATGCTTGGCAACAGCATCAAAAACTTAATTGTCTCACAATCTAAACAATACTAAAATCAACTAGGCAAGTGCACCTATCGTTTTATAGTATAATCCAGTAGGTTAAAATCATAACTAGTCCCTTTGGTTTTCAAAACTATCATTTTAATTCTTATAATTTAAAAACATCATTTTAGTTCCTAAACTTTCTTCTTCTTTTTTTCAATCATCAGTCCTTTATCAGAATTTTATTAACGTGGACCAATGAAATGTTGACATGTGTACATGCCATGTCAATAAAATATGATAGAGGAGTGATGGTTAAAAAAAAGTTTAAGGACTAAAATGATAGTTTTTAAACTATATGGACTAAAATGATAGTTTTGAAAACCCCAGGAACTAGTCATGATTTTAACCCTAATCTAGTGAATACGAGTATCATTTCTATGAGGATTATAAATACTAATACTAATCATCTTTCTATTATCTAATTTAACCCAATGCATGGTTAAATTATTAATTAAGCTAAAATTAAATAATTAAATAAAAGTCACAAACCAAAGCAATTAACTTAAGGAATACCAATCAATAAGATTAAGACCTAAATGAAGAACTCCTATAAAACCTTAATATATTCAAGTTTTATCTCGATTGATTGACTAACCCTAATTACTTAGACCGATAAAATACCTTAATTAAATTATATTCTTTCTCAAGAATTATAATTTTTATCTCTTAGTTAATTAATTAAACAAAGAAGATGCATTAAATTGATTAATGGATTTCATATGTTAGGTTTGAATGTAACCTAAAAATCTTATGTAGTTCTATCTTTATAAATTTTATGCAAACCTTTTTATTCATGAAATTTATATCTTTGTATAAATGATTTCTCAATAAAATATATAAAATTTGAAATTAAATTAGAATCATTATCAAAATCCCAATCCAAATACAAAAACAATCATGAATAAACCTAACATAATTCAAGTTTTACATTAAATCAAAGAATAAATAATAAGCAATTTGTCTTAATTCTTCCCATCTAGATCTCAAAGAAAATTAGTTCATATCTACAAAAAAAATAAACCTAAAATCATTAAGGAAAAACAATGAATTAGAAAACTCATTCTCATGTAGTTTTATTCTTAAATCTTCACTCAATTCTTACGTGAATTATCTTAATTGGCTTGAATTTACAGTTTAATCTTGATTTTTATCCTCCTAAATTCAATCATATGTAAAATTGGCTTTGAATTTTGTTTTCTCCTTAAAGTGGTGGCTAGTCCCTTCTTAAGGTTAACAACCTTCAAAAAAAAGCCTTTAAATGCACTTAAATATGTGTAGACAGATGTTCTCACGCCTTGAATCATAGCCATGATTCATGCTACGAAAAATACTATATTCAAAGGTACTCCTCATTAAAGTTAGGACCTAGTCACAATCATGAACTAGGCTGTAAGAACATCATGGTGACTTTGGCCATGAGAAATATTGTCTTCCCTTTTCTTACTTTTTCCTTCAACCCTTCAATTCAACGATTTTTCAAACCTTTCCCATGATCATAATCGAATCCAAAGCCTACAAACACATCCATTTTTATCCAATCTCATGTAAGAAATATCAAATTCTATAATTAAATCATTTGAGTTCTAAAATTACATAAAATAGTCTCAAATTTAAGTTTTAAAATATAAAATCAAACTAAAAATGTGTATAAATTAGGCACAATCATCTATCATAGAAAAACTTTCTATATTTCCATAATATTCATAATAGATACAAAAATAATTAAGTATGAGTCCTATATATGTTTTTAGAGTCATTCTTACACCTTATCATACATCACGAGGCACATATGTTCTACTTCATTTTCTATTTCGGACTCACCTGAAATATCCCATTTAATAGCTTTCAATGCCTTATTCTTCTTCTCTTCCTTCTTTTCCTTTTTGTCACTTTTTTTTAGGACGTGTATTGTGACCTTATATGATCTATTTCCTTACATTCAAAAATGTAAATTTAGTTAATTTATTTTTATAATTGAACTTATCTTCTCTTGAGTCCCTTCTTTATATGGATATCTTCTTCTTTCAAGCTTCTTAAAACTCCTTACAAGTAAAGCTATATCCTCATCATCGTTTCCACTTATGGATGACTTCATCATCACTGCACACCTCCCTTTATGCAATAAATTCCATGTTCTTCTTTCTTTGAATGGTATCTTCTTTTAATTTCATTTAGTCTCATTTTGTAATTCAAGAGGGATCTAATTAATTCTTCAAGGGGAGGACATTTAATTCCTTAACTTCTTGGATGGCTATCACTTTGACTTCCCACATCTTTGGTAAGGATCAAAGTATTTTTATCATAAATTCAACATTAGTATAGGTCTTATCTAGACCTTTTAGAGCATTAAAAATATCAATTAAACTAGCACACATTGAAGATATATTTTTATCATGCATTGTGTGAAATTTTTCATATTGATATGTCAATAGGCTAACCGTACTGCCTTTAAATTAGTTTTTTCCTTTATAGGTCACTTTTAGGTATGCCAAATTTCATAAGTAGTACATACATAGATACTCTATTTAACTTATTTCTACTTAAGGCACAATGTAGGTTATGCATATCTTCATTGTTCAAAGACTCTAATTTTTCATTATTACTATACCACTCATCCTCAAATTTGATATCTTTTAATTTCTTACAACTTATGTAGGTATGGTGGGTTTCTTGTAAGACTATCTTCACAATTTTACATTATCAGCTATTAGGAATCCTTCCAATATAAGTAATAATTTCCATTAAAGTAATGTTTTAACCTTCTACACTATTAGAGGGGGCAAATTTATTCAGTGTGTTATATTGTAATCTTTACTTATTAATTCATTACAATTATAACCTATGTAAAATATAGCTCTGATACCACTTATTGATCTCTAAATAACATCTAAGAAGTTATACCTAATTAGAAAATCCCTATAAAACTTCTGTGAAAGCTATAAAAAATGTAATAAATAATATAAAGCAAAACAATATGTAATAAAGTAAACTTAAAAGTAAAAGAGATAGGATAAAATGGGTGAAAATCAATTTATAGTGGTTCAATGTCAAACTCTACACCTACATCCACTCCTTAACACTTTGTTGGGAATTCTACTATTAATAATGTCATTTGTACAATAATTCCCCCATTTTTCAAAAGCTTTAGAGTAACCTTTAAAATTTCTCAATTTCAACCACAATACTCCCTTAAAAATACACTTAAAAAACTTTGTCACTTGACCTACATAAAGGATCTCAACAATAATAAAATGAATGCAATAAAAAGCACACAAACTTTACAGAACTCTACCAAACTCTAGAAAACACCTCTAAAAATGCTTCAAATCATTTATAAATGTGTTTTACTATACTTGCATCCTTTGCATACACCCCAGTGTAACTATTTATAGCCAAAAATCAGTTGAATAACCATTGGATGTCAATAAATTTCATCAAATTTCATTTTGTTATTGATATCTAATTGTTAAGTGAGATTTTCTCCACTATTAGTCAACTAGTCTAAATGCATTGATCAACCAATCCGTGCCCAAGAGGCACATTGGTGGACTATTTAAAATGGTTAGTTAAGTAGTAATTGGTCGACCACCACTAGTTGATCAGTTCCTATACAAATTAGTTTTTAATGCCACTGAACATTTTTAGACATATCTAACTCACCCGAAAACAATTTGTAACACTTTCAAAACATTTTTCAATATACATACGTTGAAAACTCCCCCAAAATCATTTTTATTTATCAAGATGATCATTTTAAAATCATTCCTCACACAATTTTTCTTGATTATGTAACCTATATACATAAATACTACTCATGATGCAATATGTATGATTTAAGAACTTTAAAACACTATAAGAAGATTAAGTAAGACTACATTAAAAATTACAACATTAAATCTATTACTATTTTAATCTCTAGGATTAAGTCTTTTCCACTTGTTCGTCATATACTTCATCTAAGTTTCAAGACTCTAAAACTTATCTCTTCAATACCTTTTTAATACACCTATATTTCTAAAATATCAAACACAATAAAACATATTAGTAGCAAGATTATTTTATCATCATCAAAACTAAGTAGAACGTCCCTTGAAACAACATAAGACACAATACTTAAATCATTTTATAATTAAGAGGAAATTTATTTTAAACTTTAAAGAAACATTGTAATCTTCAAACAAATTTTGAAGAACTTTTGAAATAAAATTTGTGCTTTATATTTGAAAAGACTTCGAAACTAAAGTTTTCAAACTATTTTTGTGGAGGTTCAACTAACATAAGGGCATGAATAGGCTAGTTAAACAAAGTTTTAAAAAGAAATATAATAGGGAGTTTGTAACCGGCTAAACCAGTAGCTAATCTAACTCAACTAGCCAATGATGGGTTTTAATAGTTACCATGAAGGGACTTTCTACCTAACTGATAATTCAGTTAGCTAATACCCTAACCGAATGTGATTCAACTAGTTTAAGGTAAGAGATTGACTAGTTGAACGTGCCTAAAAAATAGTTGTTATAACAACTAATATATGTGTCTAACGACTATCTAAATTAGTTTTAGGTATAAATATATTGTAATTGAATTATAGGAGAGAGTGCATATGTGCATTGCATAAACTACATTAAGCCTTAATTCATTAATATTGCAAGAAATAAAGGTTTTAAATTGTATATGATTGTATAATTGGTGTACTAGAAAGATTGTTTGGACAAACATTTTGATGGTCCCTCTTGACCTTGAACAAGAGTTATAAAGATTCATCTTCACATGTGGCAAAAATGAAATTGTATAAAGGGTTCCTTTTTATCTATTGATGGAAAAAGATAATGAATTCCTAAGTGAAGGGAAGTGGCTATAGGCCAAAAATTATTTAGTCAAGCTACTATAAATTTGTTTTATATCTCTTTCCTTAATCACTTTTTTTTATCGAGGGAACCTGCAACCGCTATCCTTCTGGTGTGCACTAAGTAAACCCTTGATCCAGTGTAATATCCTGCAAACCACACCAGATGGAAAAGGCACACTTACGTGCAGTAGGCAGTGAAGCATTGGGGAGAATCAAACCCCCGACCTCCACCAAGGTCAGAGCGTTAAGGGAATATCCTCTGGAAGTTAGGCCAACCCACTTTTCCTTACATAAATTTGTTATAATCATTCATTATAATAGGCAACTCATTCAATAATTGTATATAGATTTTAGTAAACATCAATATGATACAATTTGATCACTTTTTAACCATAATGATAATGATAATGATGATTATAATATTGAGCTTTTATATGATAAGGTAGTTGAATGCCTAGAGGTCATAAGTATAAATAGAAACATAGTATCTTATAAAGAGGTTCAAAAACTCTAAGATGCATACATGATTAAGAATGAAATTTTCAAATATGAAATGCATGATATGTTAGATTCTAATAATATGGTTGTTACCAATACTAATGAGCATAATTTAGTGCATAAGAATAAAATATTGAATAAGGAAATCAATTTACTCAAAGAATCATTATCTAAGTTCATTTTAGAGAACGAAATTTTGAATGGCAAGCTTGGAAACCAAAAAAATTCAAATGATAAGCATAAAATTGGTGTTTCACTTATGGAAGTACATCATCCAATTCCAAGATAATTCGTATTAGCATCAAGCAATTATTGATAAGCTTATGACTGAATTATCATATGGGCATGTAGAATTTAATTCCAAATATGAAAATGCCTTTGCATCATCTTCTAGGTCTCAAGCTAAAAATAACTCTTGCATTTAAGTGTGGTTTACAACTTAGACCTATAAGATATGGTTTAAAATACAAAAATATCCACAATTTTTATACAAAGTCATACTAAAAAAGTAGTTAACATTTTCCTCATTCATATAAACCTTGTTTTAATCAAAATGATACAAAAATTTTATAATCATTATATTCCCTAACATATTATATTCCCTAACATTTATCACAATGCATTATGCATGTTCATAATCATCATAGGCCACCATACAAGGAAAAGACATTACACATGCTCACATTTATTGTAGACCATAGTTCTATCAAAGGAACATGTCATTTTCAAATTTATATGCTAGGCCTTATAGTCATATAAGAAAAGCTTCATACCTATAAATCTAAAAGAGAGTATTATATCATCCATTAAGACTTACAAGAGCATATAGACCATGTTCTATAAGTTTTTCTCACACGATACTAATACTTTCAATATCTATCATGTGAGATGCCATTTTTTGGCAATTATAGACATATAAAAACTTTCATTTTGAAACCATGTTTATTAAATAAACCCAAAAAGAGATGTTTTGAAAATAAACCAAGAGTTAACTCCTAAGGACCTAAGTTTGTATATGTACCTAAAACATATTGGCTTATTTATCTTCCAAGTTAATATTAATTGGCATCAAATAACTAATAATAATTGGTATCA
>JAOXYD010027431.1:0-14303 GCA_028565735.1 Pinacopodium congolense | reverse complement strand
TTGAGTTGTGATCTGAGCGTCACCGGGAAGACGCGTTTTCCCAGTGACGCTCAACTGGGCCGAGGAAAAGCAAAACCGTGCGGGTGTGATGCCCAAATGGGCCATCCAAAGCGGACAATATCTATAGGCAAGGGTGGTGACTGGACTGGACTGTTACAGTTGGTATCAGAGACAACCCCTTCCCCCTATGGACGCGTTTTCCCAGTGACGCCTAGATGGGTCTGGGAAAAGCAAAATCGTGCGGGTGTGACACCCAGATGGGCCATCCAAAGCGGAAAATATCTGTAGGCAAGGGTGGTGACTGGACTGGACTGTTATAGAACTAGTTGAAGATGAGTTTTCGTATATAACTAGATAAGAAAGAGAGTTACAAAGAATAAAGTGCCAAGAGACTCGTTAAGGAACTATGCCAGAAAAAGGAGAGAAAGGAGGAGACCATAGGACACTTAGGGATTTCATGAGGCAAAATTTTAATGCAAACTAATAAGGCATTATAAGGCCTCCTGTTCAAGCCAACAATTGTTCGACCAAGTTAGCTCTACTAAAAAGCTTTAAATAAGTGTTCAATTTTATGGATTAGCAAAAGAAGATCCCAAGACCCATCTTGCAAACTTATTTGAAATTTATAATACATTACAATATAATGGTTTTTTTGGAAGATGTGGCTAGGATGTGATTTTTTTCCCCTCTTCTCAAGGGAATGACCTAAAGCGTCCACCCAAAGAACATCAATACTTGGGAGCAACTTATATAAGCATTCCTAGTCAAGTACTTCCTATTGAAGAAGACCACAAGGATCATCAAAGAAATCACTAACTTCCAATAAAATTAGGAGGAGTCATTATATGAGGCATAAAAGATATTTAAGGAGATACAAAGAAGTTGTCCACATCACGACTTATTAGGGGAGTTCCTGTTACAAACATTCTGTAATGGGTTGAACCAATATAAAAAAGGAAAAATTGATGTAGTGGCTAAAGGTGCTTTAATGAGGAAAACCATAGATGTAGTCCATGATCTTTTAAAGGAAATGATAAAAAATAGTTTCCTATGGTCAAATAAGAGGAGTAAGGAAAGTTTTAAGAGGAAAAAGAGATGATTCCTATTGATTTAGTGACAAACCTCCAAGCAAAAAGTTTTGCAAGATGCTTCTTTACCTTCGATGAAGGCCATGCAATTTCTATGTGAACTTTGAAGGCAATATGGCCATGGTGTTGTCGATTGCTTCTTAATGGAGACCAATGGTATAGAACAAGTTAACTATATAGGAGGACAATTAAGACGTAATAATCCATAACCTAACACTTATAATTCAGGGTGGAAAAACTACACAAATTTCTCTTAGACTAACAATGCAGCTAACAATGTGAGAGCACAAGGCCTACTTAGTTTCCAACAAGATAGACTTGAGCCCTTGGATAACCAGATGGCAAAATTAATGGATGTATTGGGTTCAAAGGTTTCAAGTTAAGAGGAAAGCTAAAGGAAGATGGAAGCGAAGTTCATAAAGGGAAGGATAATAGAGGATGGAGGAGAAATTCAACCAAATAGTGAAGAATCATGCATCTTCCATTCACAACTTGGAAGTGAAAATGAGACAAATCACCAATTACCTATCATCAAGAAGTGTAGGGAGCCATCCAAGCAATGCACATGTCAATCTAAGGGAACAATTGAAGACAATCACACTTAAGAGTGAAAAGTAATTGGATGAGCCAATGGAGAAGGCAAAAAACTCAAAGGAGGAAAGCTAACAAAATAAGAAGAGATATAGAAGAAGAAGCCTTATGTTCCATCACAACCATATAAGGCAATGATCCCCATTCTATAAACACTCAAGAAGAATTAAGAGTATGCATAATTCACTAAGTTTTTATAGAACTTGAAGAAGCTACAAATCCACTTGTAATTATGGAAGCAATGGATAATATACACAAGCATGCTATGTTTTCAAAAGACATCCTAACTAACAAGTGCATTTAGGAAACTAATAAAATAGTGGCCCTCATAGAGAGTTGTAGTCCTATCATCACTAGCCATATAACATCCAAGTTACAAGATCTAAGGAGTTTAACTATACCTTATGTTGGTGGTAACTTGGAATTTTCTAAATGTTTATCTGATTGAGGAGCAAGTATTAACTTGATGCCTTTATCTATTTTCAGGAAATTAGGGTAAGGAGATGTGAAGCTCAATTTAATGCTTATTCGATTGGTAGATCAATCCATTAAGAAGCCATATGGAGGGGTTGAAGATGTGTTGGTAAAAGTAGATAAGTTTATAATTCCGATTGATTTTGTTATGCTTGACTTTAAAGATGATAGAAAGTGTCAATTGATTTTATGAGGACCTTTTATGAATAATAATATGCCACTAGTAAATGCATATGAGGGGAAGCTAGTGTTTAGAATTAGGGATGAACAAGCAGACTTTAGAATGAGTAAGTCTTTAAAGAATTCGGTGTAGAGGGTAGTGCTTGCATAAAGATTAATTTTGCTAATTAGTATGAAAAGGAGATAGAAGAGCAAGTCAAGGGAGACATAGAGCTAAAGGGAGATGAGAGCTTAAAAGAAAAGGAGTTTGGTGATGAGTTAAGGCAAAAATTTTGAGAGAATTGAAGCACCCATCCCACCTTCCATTATGAGTCCACCTACTTTAGAGTTGAAACTCTTATCTTCCCACCTTAGATATATCTTTTTAGGTAAGGATCACACATTTCCCATTATCGTATCTAACCAACTTGATTTAGAGCAAGATGAGAAGGAAGTAGAGGTTATCAAGAGGAGAATGAGGGCTATGGGTTGGCAAATTTTAGATATTAGAGGTATTAGCCCTAATGTAGTAATGCATATGATTAATCTTTAGAAGGGGTGCAAGAAAGTGAGGGAAACGAAAATAAGGCTAAAATAAAACATGCAAGAGGTTATGAAGAAAGAAGTAGTGAAGCTCTTAGATGCAGGAATAGTTTATCTAATTTCAAATAATAAGTCAATAAGGCGAGTGTAATGTGTTCTAAAGGAAGGAGGCATGACGATGACAAAAAATCAGAAAGGAGAGAAGATCTCTACAAGCACAATAATCGATTTGAGAGTACGTATTGATTATAGGAAGCTTAATTTAGCAACTAAGAAATCAATTTCCTAAAACCCTCTATAGATCAAATGATTGAGACAGTGGTCGGTCCAACATTTTATTACTTCCTTGATAGTTACTCGAGTTATAACCAAGTTTTTATTTATTCAAAAGACCAAGAGAAGACACCCTTCATTGTCTTTTATGGAACATTTGAATATCAGAGGATGCCCTTTCGCCTTTGCAATGCACTTGTCACCTTCCAAGGGTGCATGATAGATATCTTTATAAACATAATTAAGTACATCATGGAGTAACTTATTGATGAATTTTTTGTTTTTAGAGATTCTTCCCATCATTATTTTAAAAATTTGGATAGCATTCTCTAATGATGTGAGGAGTCACATTTGGATTTGAATTAGGTGAAGTGTCATTTCACGATCCATGAATTAGTTGTTTTGGGCCACAAGACCTCATACAAGGGGATTGAAATATAGCAAGTCAAGACAAAGGTCATTAAAAAGCTCCCGCTACCTACCAATATCAAAGGCATCCAAGCATTTTATGGTTATGTGGGTTTCTACAGATGGTTCATCAATGAATTTTATCTCATTACTATACCCTTTAACAATTTTTTTGATTAAAGATGTTCCATTTGATCTTGATGTTAATTATTTACATGTTTTTGATAGGTTGAAGAAGGCACTTGCCACCAATCTTTTCATCACTGGACATTCATTTCCATTTTAGATTATGTGTGACACTACAGATTATGCTATCGAATATGTACTTGGGAAAAGAAAAGAGAAGAAGTTGCATGATATTATACAAGCAAGACCTTGGCGAGAGCATAGTTGAACTACACCATAATGGAGAATGAATTGTTTACAATGGTATTATTAAATCTCTAATGCAAACATTAACTTATTTTATATTAATATCATAAGTGCTTACGTCGCAACTTAAAGTAAAAGTGAATAACTTCCCAAAAGGATACATTTAGTTACCACTCAATTCAAGTTAAACCTTCTCTAAGGCACAAATTCAAGCAACAAATACTGAAAAAAATAACTAAAATAGAGCAAAAAAGAAACGGTCAATTAAAAGGACAATGCATAAAGATTTGAAAGTTCAAGATTAAATATTATAAACCAGTTTTATCCCTATTTTGTTTGCCTCTTATATTGTTGATTTAATTATATTTAGCCCAAGATTTCTCAATTTTTTAATCATTGTGTCTTAAAGTATGACTAAGTTTAGCTGTAAAGTAATCTTATAAATAATCAATTAATTAATCAAGATCTCTCTCTAATCAATTAATCAACCTGAAATTCCTATGTCGATTAGATGCCAAATCTCATTGCATAACATAACACAAGTTATCTAGGTTAATCTCTCAGTCTATTGTAAGGTTTAAGCAAAAAAAAAACATCATAAACATTCATTAAATAAAAAATATGAGTTTAATAAAATAATTCAAAAGCAACCATTTATAAGGTTAAATAATCACTCAACTAGCATAATATCCATACAAAAGATGGTAAAAGAGAAGTAATAGTGCTACTCTTCTCTTCACGCCCTTTAAGATGGAATTTCGGCAAGTAAGATGATCTTGATGAATGATAGATGATGATCTTTTTTTCTCCTCTTATAAGACATCTCAACCCCTGTTTTACCTTATAAGGGAAGCCTCTTATCATTGGAATGATGGTACCTAGGGTTTTGATCCCTTAAAATGACACCTTAAATGCCACGTCTCATGCTTCTTGGGTAGGTTTTGGGACCACTAGGCCGCAATCGTAGTCTAGTCATGGCAAGCCTTGTTCACATTCTTTTCTTCTCCTTCTCTTCCTAAAAATTCCAACTTTCTACTCTTCTTGATAGTTTTGTTACAAATTCTTTTACACACCTCCATAGTCATAATATTTGATATGAAGGTTCTTGACATGATGTTCCTACATCCCATAAATTTTCACAATAGTCTAAGTTCTAGAAATGCAACTAATGCATCACTAAAATCAGATGTACTAAAACTAATGCTTGTTTGCACTTCTCTTATTCTTCTTTTCCTTTGCTCCCTATTTCCACTCCAATTAAAAACACATTAAGCATAAAAACCAATAAGATCTAAATCATGCCCAAGATCATCACTAAACACTCAAACCATATAAACAAATACAAAAAAATTAAAAGAAAAACAAAATCAGTTCTAAACACATAAATTAAAAAAAACAAAAACATTAAAAGAACAAAAAAATCAATTCTAAACACATCAATTCTATCCTAAACATGCAAAATCATAAACTAAACAACTAGGAAAACTTATCCTAAAACACAACTATCAACTTCCCCATACTTAAACCTTTGATTGTCCTCAAGAAAAACTCAAAATACAAAGGAACACACACAATCTAATGCATACACAATGTAATAATGAATGAAAGATTGAATGTAACAATGGCTAAAGATCTTCTAGAATTAGATTAACTAGGCATGCTAATCATTCAAGAAGATTCAAAATAGTCACTTAACTCATTTACATCACGATTGTCTATGGATTGAAAATGTATATTAGTTAAGGCATTGCACTCTTATCCTTACATCCAAGACAAATAAAAGTATATGCCAGGTCCAATTACAAAGTCGAAGGTAGGCTATCACTAGGAAATCATTTATGAAAAGTTTCAATGTCAAAATAAAAGATCCCTATGTTTGCTTTTTTCTCATTTAAACTTCAATTTCTACATTTGTTAAGAATAACCACTAAATTTTTTTACATAATTGTGCACGTCTCTATGAATGTATCTCTGGTTACTCAACTAAGTGACGTTCTTTAAGTAAGGTTGGAAAGTTATTCAACCTTTTTATGTGAAGGTTTATGTCTTTAAGAGCACAACTAGAGTTACTTATCCACATCACACTCACAACTATCCTTTAGTCTCTAATTTTAACTCCTTTCTTTTCATTTGAATTGTTTTTTTACCTTAGGAGGTAGCTGAGTAGTGATTGAATTACTTATTTCATTTGTTTTGTGAACCTATTTCACTACTTTCTATTCAATTATCTTTGTAAATGATCACTAGGGAAGTATACTAATTAGGTCAAGTTTTCATAGAAAGTGCATCTAAAAAATTATTGAAGAAGTAAAAAGAGGCATGTAATATCTTAATTAATTTTCAATTTCAAAGGAGAGACAATCATAAGTAAATTTCTTAAGGTCATAATGTAAAACAAATAACCAAACACTTCATATGCAGAACACAAAAATAAAGGAGATAAGGGGCAATAAATTCTTATGGTGATTAAGGCGGACAGGACATGGGGGTGAAGACACAAAGATGTAAAAGATTGGAAGAACTTTAGAAGTTTCTTATGGGTATGGCATTATTGCTTGTGCGCTTGCTTGAGTTAGGATTCCATTACATCTATCAAGAGCTATATTATTTTTGTTGTTAACCTCCATCCTTGTGATGTTAGCTTCCATAGCATTGAGAACTTGTTTCAACCCTTCTACTTCTTCTTTTGGTGGTGCTTAGGAGGATGAAGCTTGTGAGGTGGATTCACCTTTGCCTTTCCCATTATTGAAAGAATATCTAGATTGGGGATTCCAGAGCTCCATTGAATGGTGCTCCATAATCTCATATATACGTAAGTATTATACATTAAAATAATCAAGTTCCCCCATGTAGACTTGCTAGATTCACATTATAATGTTATTCCATAATAGTAATAAGAAACCTCAAACCCAAGTGAGTTCTACCCTTTATGGCAATGTTAGTTATGGATCAAAAACTTTTATAAGGTGTGTGGATTTTAAACTTTTGATCCATGCACCAAAGAAAGAACAATTCTTCTGATGAATACTTATTGCTTAACTATCTTAAAAAAAATTAAGAGCAATAAGTGTTCAGTGGTTTTAATTAAGGTTTTTAGTGCTTTCCTAGAGTTAAACATCGTTTTAGTGGTAAGATTTTCCCATATTGGTCCACGTCAAATTTCTCGTGATTATCAATCGATGTGATTTTTGAAAAATAATGAAGATGCCATGCATCACTCTATAATCCAATTTGTAAGCGTTAACATTCAACTGAAAAAAAAAATACACCCAAGTTTTTAACATCAAATTGAAGAATGGTGAAAATTCTACCGTTAATGTAGGATATCTAACAAGGTCATAATGGATAAATTTTTGTTATCCAATTTATGAGTTCTCAACTTTTTCTTTTAATCCTAGGAAATTGAATAAGGAAAAACTAAAAAACCTAGGAGGCATTAAAGTTTTAACTTTTAAATCAAGAAATTTGCTATCTTTTTCTTTATGGAAAATAGGGAAGTTTGTCGCAAAATCCTCCGCTTTATCGTACAATCCTTCTCTTAAAACATGTTGCTTCAATTTTTTTTATTGGCTAGCTTTTTGCTCTCTTTCTGCCATTTCTAGATAAAACATACAAAAATAGCTAGAGAGATAAATAAAAACACAAGTAGAGAGAAGGGCGAGTGAGTGGAGCCAAAAACTTGTGATTTTGTGTGAAAAGTGAAATATATGATCAAAATCAAGAAAGAATGATGAAAAAAACTTATCAAAATCACAAGAATTGGTAGGAAAAATGATGGGTTTGTGAGTGTGGGAGGAGGGGCATTTTATCAGAGAAAAAGGGATAAAAAGAATGAAAAAAAAATGAAGGAGGGTTTCAAGAACCCTCGGATGGTGGCTTGAATGTGGCTTATATTTTCTTGACAGATAGACCATGATCGTGGCCTTCTGTGGAAGACCTCCAAATGTTCCATTCTCTCCTCCTTTGGCCCTTCTCGAAGCTATTATTTAAGACCTAACTTTCAAACAGTCTTCAAGCACACATTTAATCACCTAATTATCAAGAGAAAGAGGAGAAAAACAATTCAAACTAATTCAAAATAAAACTAAATCATCATCACATCAAATCAAAACCAACACACAAAACTTAGCAAATACATGTAAATTAAAAGCAAACATTCCAAGTTAAGGTCATTAGTATATCCAACATCAAGTCAATAATGGATAAGTAAGAGAAAGAAAAGACATTACTTCCCTTTTATATGATGTTGTCTCTCTGAAGGATAGCTTACACCTATGCTCATTCACCTTGAAAGTTTCACCTTTATCATTCTTCCAATCTATGGTTCCATGGTTGAACACTTGAACAACTTTAAAAGGGCCTCTCGATCTTAATTTAAACTTTTCAAGATGTTAGGGGTTAAATTGATTGAGTTTTTCTTTATTATTTATTGAATTATAACCCTTAATTTAGTATTTAAATGTCCAATTAATGTTTTATAATATTTAATTTGCAGGAAAAGGAGATTATTTGGTGAACTATGAAGATTGAAGCAAGAAAAGAGTCAAATTTTCATATTAAGTCTAGCCAGACCCCATATTGCTCCTAGAGACCCCCGTATTAGAGTGATGATTTAGGACCAATAAAGTGGGCTTAAGACATCGTATTACCTCAAATCAACCCATCATATTGGAGTTCAGACAGACATATCCACTTAAAATCTCCACAATTGCACCTTAGGCGTGTTCTCCATGAATGTAGTTGTGTTCTAGTACCAAGTCGGAGGTTGCTAGAACTGAAAAACAAAGGAAAACAACAAGGACACACATTCAATAAGAAGAAAGAAGATCTGAGTCTGGGAGAGAGATTTTTCTAATACCAAGTGGGAGGCTGCTAAAACTAAAAAGCAAAGGAAAACAACAAGGAAAAACATTTTTTTTTTCTAAGTAGTTCATAGGTTTCAAACACTTTTATTTCAAAATTATTTTTGTCTTCTGAGTTTTTGAACATCTTAGCTTGCGGTTAAGACTTCATTCTGAGTTTTTGGATCACATTTAGGGGTTTTCTTACTCAGAGCTATATTGGATTCCAAAATCAAGTTGGGAGATTTTTGTAACCTCTAAATTATTTTTACAGCTTATATTTTTAGATTTGTGAAGGCATGATGCTAAACTATATATTTTGTATTATTTGATCAAGATGTGTAGCTAAAGCATTTTTATTGTTAAGTATTGGTGTTTTATGGTTTAAGAGAGAATAAAGGAATGTTAAAAGGTCTAATTTTTATTTTATCAAGGATCTGAATGTTCTTACTTTAAGCTGGTTACTTAAGATTAGAGTTAAAGATAAGCTAGGCTTGAGAAATCATATAAGTTTATTAGAAATGTTAATAAACAACACAAATTAATCAATGAATGATCAACTTTTATTTTTTTTGTGAGAGTTAGAGATTTGATATTGCAAATCCAGAAATCAACTTCTTGAAATTACAACCTATTAACTTGATTTAAAGCAAAGTCTTAACCATATCTTTGTTTTGATTTTGTGGAGCAACTTTAAATCAACCCTTAAAATTGTTTAAAACTCAATTAAATCATCAATCACCAAAACCTTAACTAATTTTCACATTTGGTGATTTTCTAAATTTTTTAAAAGTAATTAAAAATCATTTTCAAATTGTTAAAGTTGGATTAGAGTAGTTTAGCATTGTTTCAAGTTTTTAATCAAATTATTTTGATTTTCCTATATAATTATGACTGAATTAACCGTTTTCCCTGTGGGATGGACATCTGGGGTTTAAAATACTCCACTTTATTACTTGTTTGAGAGGTACACTTGCCTTAATCATGTTGGTTTTCAAAATAAAATCATTAAAAGCATTTCAAATTTCATAATCACTTAACCAATGTACAAAAAGTTTTTACCGTTGTTAATTATGACCTTAATATTAGGAAAATTAGTTTCAGTTACTCTAAGACTCATAATTTTTTTTAATTTCTATGATTTTTCTTAATTTTATGTATTTATTTGCTATTTGTTTTATTTTGTGTAATCTTGTTGCTTTTTTATTATCTTGTTTGCTTATTTGTCTTTGTTTAGTATTTTAGTTATTTTTTTATGCATACTCAGGGATGTCATCCTGAGCTAGTAGACTTTGATCCAGAGCTTGAGCATACGTTGAGAAGGAAAAGGAAAGAATCTCGAGTTACTAAGTCTGATCCTTTCGAAGGAGGAACTTTTAGCGACATAGAATCAGAACTTGTAGCAATGGACACTGTAGCAAGTGTAGTTGTAGGACTTTAGGCAGAAAATAGAGAATCGATCATGATGGATTTAACATTAGGAAACAGAGGTAGAACTATGGCTACCATTGTTCGGCCTAGAGTCACTGAAAATAATTTTGAAATCCTACATAGTATCATCTCTCTAGTCAAGTCATCATGATTTAGAGGTTCAGTTTTAGAAGATCCCAATGAACATTTGAATAGTTTCTTCAATACTTGTGATCATTTTAAAAGAAATGGAGTTTCTGAGGATGCAATTAGTCTAAGGCTTTTTCTCTTTTCCCTTAGAGAAAAGGAGAAAGCCTGGCTATCAACACTTTAATCTGGTTTCGTTACTATATAGGATGAGTTAATGAAGTTGTTTCTAGTTAAAATTTTCCCACCTGCTAAGATAGCAAAGATGAAGATCGAGATCAGCACGTTTGTGAAATGAGAAAATGAAAGTCTATACGAGACATAGGAAAGATTTAGAGATATGCTTTCCAATTATCCTAGTCGTGGATTCAGTGTATGGAAGCAAATCAACATCTTTTACACTATATTGATACCTTAAACTCGTAGCACTATTAATGCTGTAACTAGAGGTAATTTTATATGCAAGACAACGACAGAAGCCTATAATCTCATTGATTCAATGGCTATAAATAGTTTTCAGTATAATTCTGAACACCATCTAAGGAAGTCACATGGTGTTCATATAATTCATGACACAATAGCTCTTATAGCTCAAATGGAAGTACTAAATAAGAAATTAGATAGTCTAATAAGAAGAGCTAGTAGTAGTTCTTTTAAAATTGAATGTGGAAGTTATGATAGTACCTTCCTTACTTCATTGGAGTGTCAAGAAGGAATTAATTTTGCCCAAGAACCATAACAAGCTCATTGTGTTGGAAATTTAAATAGGCCAAGAGGAAACCTTTTCTCAAACACTTATAATCCTATTTGGAGGAACCATCCAAACTTTTGATATAGAAATAACTAGAACTACTAGCTACTACCACAACAAATTCAAGCTAACCCTCAAAGAGTCCCTCCACCTGGCTTTAGAGCTAGCCAACCTTAAAAAGAGTCATCTAGTTTTTAAGAGACAGTTTTAAAGTATATCCAATCAAATGAGTCTAGGATGTAGAATCATGAGACGTCAAGTAAGAATTTCGAGACTTGGATAAACTGTTCAACTCTTACAAAAGAGGTTATTTGGTAAATTACCAAGTACCAGTAAAGCTAATCCTAAAGAGCATGCTAAGGCGATTATCCTAAGAAGTAAAAAAGAAGTTAAGAATTCAAGGAAAAATATAAAAGAAAAAGGAAATCAATTGATAGTGGAGAGTGAAGAATAAGAGGTAATAAGAGAATATGACAAAAGAGAGATAACTAATGACAGAAGAGAGAGAGATGAAGAAGAAAGAAAGGAAGAAGGATATGGCAGAAGAGAGAGAGTTAAAGAAGAAGGAAAAGGGAAATGAGGGTGAAAGTTCAGAGAAGCCACCTAGGTTTTTCGCTGATCTAAATATGCAACCATATAAACTTAGGACACCATACCTCAAAGGTTGAAAAATATGCACCTAGATAAGAAATTTAAGGAATTCTTTAAAAAAATTACCTTTAAAGCTCAAGGGCCCAGGTAGTTTCACCATTTCTTATATAATTGGTAATTTACAAATAGATAGGGCCTTGATGGATCTTAGAACAAGTATTAATCTAATGCCCTTGTCTATTTTTAAGAAACTAGGGTTAAAAGAACCTAAACTAATGAAAATCTCATTTTAATTAGCTAATTGATATGCAACCTATCTAAGAGGGATCATCGAGGAAGTTTTGGTGAAAGTTGATAAATTTATTTTCCTTGTTGATTTTCTTATCTTAGATATGAAAAAGATAGCACAGTGCCCATTATCTTGGGAAGACCATTTATGGCAACAGCTAGGACATTGATAGATGTACATGGAGGAATGTTCATTCTTAGATTTTAAGATGAAGAGATTGAGTTTAATGTTTTTTAGGCAATGAAGCATCCCTCCACATTGGATTAATGTAACTTCATTATATTTAATTCTATAAGAGATGATCCATTTGAGTATATTTGTTCAGATCCATTGAAAAAATCTTGAATTCATTTAAGTTCTTTGGAAGTAAGGTAAGATGAAATCAAATAAGTATTGAAGGAATTAGAAGTTTGAAAGGAGATCTTTAGTTGGATTCAAGTTAGAAGGTTTAAGTCTTTAGATAGGCTATTTAAATCACGTCCAAGGAAATCAATTAAGGAGCCTCCAACTCTTGAGCAAAATCCTTTTCCTTCGCATTTAAAGTATACCTTTTTTAGACCTCCATCAAAATTGATTGTGATTATTTCACCATTGTTAAAAGATAGATGGAGGAGAGATTGTTGAAAGTACTTAGAGAGCATTAGAATGCCATAGGCTAGACCTTACCTGACATAAAAGTGTTAAGTCCTTCCATCTGTACTCATAGAATATTCATAGAAGAAGGAAATTTGGCGTAACCGCAGCACAGACTTAATCTAAATATGAAGGAAGTGGTCAAGAATTAAGTAGTTAAACTCCTAAATGCTGGTATTATCTTTCCAAATTATGAATCTACATGGGTTACTCAAGTTCATATAGTACTAAAGAAAGGAGTACTATAATGAAAATGATCAAGATGAACTCATTTCCATAAGGAAAATAACAGGATGGTATATGTTCATTGATTATTGCAAATTGAATGAAGCCACATGAAAGGATCACTTTCCTTATCCCTTCACAGATTAAGTAATAGAGAGATTGGCTAGACATGGTTTTCATTATACTTTAGATTGAGACAGTGGATACTTTCAAATTCTTATTGCTCTTGAGGATCAGGAAAAGACAGCATTCACTTTTCCTAGCGACACATTTGCATACAGATGCATGCCTTTTGGCTCGTGTAATGCTCAAACTAGTTTCCAATGCTCTATAACAACAATTTTTACAACCATAATAGAAACTTGCATTAAAGTATTTATGGATGACTTTTCAGTATTTGGAACATCATTTGATGCTTTTTTAGAGAATTTGTAAAAGGTTTTGAGAAGATATTTTGAGACTCACTTAGTCTTTAACTAGGAAAAATGTCATTTTATGGTGCAAGTGTAGCATCCCACTCTCATAGGACACCTACCTGACATTTTGATGAATATCTGAGTAAATACACTATAAGTTTGGCACGCTAAAGGAATTACATTAGGCATCATGCAACATAATCAAAAGGAATATAGACATCAAAACTCATATTTCATTAAAACAAATTCCATTTATAAATCATCATAAACTGTACATAAGCAGCAAACAGAACAAAAACATGCTACGTAAACCCTTCGAGACTTTAGCTGACCAATCTCTGATCCATGATAAGTTTGTAATACGCAGCTCTCACTTTCTCTACACTGTATTAATATAAGAGTTGAGCTCCCTCTGACCTAAAATGTTGAGTGGGGTGAGTTTTCAGGGAAAAACTCAGTGAGTGGCCATCATCAATGTGCTTACTCTATCCACACATAAGCATATATAAAAAAAAATCACATAATCACCACAATTAAAATCACATTTCTAATGTGTTTATCATATCAAAGTATGATTATACAATGACATTCTATCATGCGAGAAGACAATTACAAATACACATAGGGCTCGATTTTCTTTTTCTTTTGTTTTGAGTTTGTGTCATTTACTATCCCATACCAATAGTTCATGATGCATTCATTCTTCAGGTATTGATCCCGATTCGTAGTGGAAAACAGGTCTACACATATCTAAGCCTGAGGCTCGTTCCAATCACAGGCATAAGCCCCATACGAAACTGCACCTAGCCTGATCACCTCAGTCATAACGTCATTAATGTGATCATGCATTTCATGAATGCAAAGCAAAACATTATAGATCATACAATCAATCAATCAAGTAGAATACACATATAGTTTACATTTTCATAATCATCAGACCTAAGTTTGGCATGCAACCTGTAACACCCCAAAACATACCCTAATTGGAATTAGCATAGTTAAATGTGGATTAAAAGGTTAAATTGTGATTAATTGGAGAAAATAGTGAACAATTGTGAAATTGAGTTGTTATGATTGAAAAATCATAACTTT